>JAWNNS010000297.1:0-73369 GCA_035044605.1 Scaptomyza cyrtandrae | reverse complement strand
CAAAAGATACCACAAAAGTATGCATATTTGCAGACTTAAGCTCAGGGCTAAGTTAGAACCGTTTCCACTCCAAAAGCGTCTAAACCAATTTGTTCCTTCCTTTTCGTTCATATAGAAATATAATCTTTCAGGTTTGTTTTCACCTGTGCGATGAGTATAACTCATTATAAAACCACAATTTTTCGTATCCTCGCTCCTTACAACCATCTTTGTATCCAACATATCCACAATTACTTCGGAGAAGTTATCTACATTTTGTTCAACACCCCTTATCCTTATCCGACCAGTATCATATTGATGAGCCTTCATGAAACGTTGAAGTGAAGATTCCTGCGGCATGTAGCCCCAAATGAATGTTTCGCCGTTTTTCAAAGATTTTCTCTCTAGCAGCATTGTGTTCATGTGTGACATTATTAAATTGAAAGGCTCACGCAGATGTTTCATTTGCGTCTTTCCCAAATCCTTATCTACTTTAAGCTCTCGATTCTTATCAAACCGCGGAGACTTAAAGCCAATTTGCTTAAATTGTGATTGGGTAGCGCTAATAAAATATAAGTTATAATCTTTAGCACACATGAGCTTGTGAAACATGTCCCAACGGCAGCTCTTGAACTTCACAAACGATTGAAGTAGCCAATCGATGGGCTGATCTTTGTAGAATATCTTGACATAGGCTATGAACGGTTCAAGATCTTTTGTTTGCAGCAACTTGCCAATAACACCCACATCACTAAAACTCAACACAATCCAAGTTTGAATGCTCAAACGAATGTTTGATTGCGATCTCGTAAATTTATCAATGTAATCCATATACCCGGCATTTGGTTTTATATCATCCTCTAGTTGTAAATAGAATTCACCACGACTTTGTGCGTAGGTCATTAAGAACATAAAGTCCAGATTTTGTTTGGCTGGCCAGTGTGCGCTGTTAAATTTATCATTCACCGTTCTAAAGAGTGAATAAAAATCTGGGTAATAATTTGCTGGTGGTGATATTACACTGATCAGTCCATCATCCAAATGGTGGCCATAGAAATCACTAATCTCTAAAAATATTCGCTCTACATTTGGAACCTTCGTCTCACCAATAAAAACAACTATCAAGCAATGTCGACGTTGTTGGTTACTCATGTTCTTAATAAGAAGTTCAAGGGTTTGCAACAAGTGGTTCTTGCCGTTGTGAAGAAGAGTGGGCACTCCGAGTACATACCGAACGCCAGTTCGGTGGCGACCGTACCTGAAGCCAAACTTAAGACTTGAATTTGATAGAACGCTGTGCCATCTGGATTCTTGTTGTTGTTGGCGCTTAGTCTGAGATAATAAGTTTGTTTTAATAGTTTGCATAGTCTTCGCGTCTTGAGCTTTTCTCTTGTGGTTTTTTAAGGTGTTCAGTGCAAATGCAATTATTATGATAACCGCCAAAAACTTTATAAGTATCTTCATATTGTTTTCTTACAAAATCCAAAAGATTTTAGGTGAATTAATCCAAAAGTTCTATCATCTACTGTTATTTAATGAAAAGTAAGAAAATAAATTATTGACAAACCTTTTAAAGGTAAAAGATAAATAAAAAGCAGCTTATACAAAGCCTGCTTTAGCTCGGGAAAAACTAAGCTACAAAATAATAGACTCAACAATTGAATGCGAAACTAATGCGAAAAAAGCAAATAAGCCGAAAACATAATATTGAAATACAAAGACGACTTTACACAAAGATTATCGAAACACATAGGCGCACGCATAAAACAAACCAAGAAAAGCCGAGGGCAAGAAACTGATGAGATTTCCCATAGCAATGAATATTTGTATATTTGCTGCCACTTTTGAAAACGCCCTAGAGAGACAATCGGAAAAACGGCTAAGGCAATGCATAAATAAAACGCTCAAATTACAATTTAATGTCATAGCTGAATAAATGAGATGCTCAAACAGTTATCATGGTCGGAGCTGTGCAGGGCCATTCAAAAAGTATCAACAAAACACATTTAATTTCAAGCTTGCTCAAAATTCGATTAAAACTTTGAAAACACAGAGCCAAACATAACTGTTTACTCATGTATATTTGCATATCTCAGGTTAATGTCAATTATCTGCATTATTTATAAAAACTCGCACGTGATGATAAAAATTTATGCCCACACTGGTCCAGACACCGTGTATGTCACTCAGCTTCGGTTTGTAGAGTTCGCACATTAAATAAATAACCGAAAAACTTTTCAACTTTCATGAATATTAATAAGAGCAGATTTAATACACAAAGCTTCAACGATGGCATTCAAGTGACAGAGTCAACGTAGCCAACGTTGCTCACACGCCGCGTTGTCCGCGCAAAATGTAAAATGTGCATTTAAATTGAATTCCTTAATGAATTCGCAGCAACGCCTGGCTACCACTGAGACCACAGACTGAACCTCTTGCTGGAGAAGGTGTCGCCCAATGCGAGCATCGCACACTTTTATCAGATTAAAAACTATTTTACTTGCATAAATATGTGAAATTTGTATACACTTGCAAAAGGTGAATGTTTTTAAAGAAATGAAGTATAAATTGAACGTTACAATCCGATTGTTTTTCAATTTATTCAATAGCTTTAGTTGATATCCATCATCAAAAGCAGTGGCAGATAATATTATTTAAAACTTTATTTATCGAGAATTGATTAGAAGAGTATTAAGCCTTCGTTATTCTATTCAAAGCTTACTTTTTGGTCACGCGGTTAAAAATTATGCACAAAATGTAAAAGCATAAAGTTTGGCGCTGTGCAGTTGCAGCCGATGCAGGAGCGGAAGCTAGAGTCGACTCAACTCTTAATTAAAATGCATTAAGTTGAGCGCAGGGCAAACCTTAAACACAACATGTGACCTCAAGTGTTAACATAAAAGTTAAGCGCATAAAAAATCTAATCTGCGAAATCTGCAGTTAAGAATAGTTACGGTCCTAACGAACTGCTATTGTAGCAAAAACCATACAATAAACAAGTAAGAAGGCTCTAGTCGAGAAATCCCGACTAGACGATACCCTGATCCCTATATTTTACGCGTACAGTCAGTGCTTGCAAGTATTTGTGCGTGTGTGTACGACCATACTGTGTAGTGCATACTAAACTTCAAGGTTCCATATCTCCGGTGTTTCTTAACCGATTTTAATAAAAATTTCACAGATTGTTATTATTTTGATTAATAATTAAAATGCCATCTAAAGTTTTTTCAAATTCAAGATTTTATTGTTATCGATCACATGTGTATATCGGAAACGGGATGAGTTATCGAAAATCGAAAACAAACTTGTACTGCCTAGGGATTAGGCGAGCTTAAGTTCGAAATCTGGAGTCTCTAGCTCTTATAGTCTCTGAGATCGACGCGTTCATACATACAGACGGACAGACGGACAGACGGACAGACGGACAGACGGACAGACGGACAGACGGACAGACGGACAGACGGACATGGCTATATCGACTCGACTGTTGATGCTGATAAAGAATATATATACTTTATGGGGTCGGAGATGCTTCCTTCTGCCTGTTACATACTTTTGCACAACTTCATGATACCCTTTTTTCCCATTTTTAATGGGATCAGGGTATAAATAGATAGAAAACTCAGCAAAATATGAATATGAAACTATACAGATGTATAAATATGTATGCAAAGCTGTTAGCTAGCATCCACATTGATTAATGGCAGTGTGCACGGGTAAAATTAAATGTAACACCACATGAACTGAATCTCTAGCCACAACCATAACTAACTGACGTGCCTATGTCGGCTTTTGATGATAATGGTCAAATTCTTGCACATATTTTTCCACAACCTTTTTTATGTTTTGTGTTGGTTGACCAACAAACACCACACGTAACATGTGTTTTAGTTTTTAACAACAGTACAAAAAAAGTAAAAAGAATATCAAAATAGGCAGATAAAAAGTATGAAACAAAATATACATATGGTAGGCAAACGTATGTTATATTAAATGTGCTCCTGATCGTTGGCAAGAGCAATTTGTGTGCGCTACCCAACTTAATTTTAGATAAATACAATATTAATACGCTGTTTGGTCAAAGCTAATAAGTTTTATTTCATTTGATACATTATATTTATGCGGAAAAGCTTTTAAAACTAATGATATAACACAATAGACAGGTACTATTGCTTATTAATATTTATTTCCTTGCATTTTAAATAATTAAAGATTTGCTCAGACAATTTAGAAACTAATCTTCCCCTTCAAAAATACTAGAGCAGAGTATTTATTCCTAAAATAAATCCAGCATTGGTTATGAAACCGAAACAACCTCACACCCAAATGGACATAATAAAAAAATATAAAAACACTTTCATAAAATTGACAAAATCTACGGCGCGTGAAAAAATATTATAAAAGCTTATGAGCCCTTATGGCAATTTCTGCTTTTTTCGGCTCTTGTTCCTCATCTGTTTCTTCTTTTCATCGACATGACATAACAGTTTTTCAGCAAAGCCTGCGAACTAACGTTTGTGGAATTCGCAAAGGAGATAAATTTCACACCGAAATATTAAGAAGTTTTTAAACTGAATCATGCCAAAAATCCCTGACAAAAGCTGCTCCTCTTAACAAATCGTGCACTTAATTTGCACACTTCTCATGTTTGTCGTCTATCTGATATTTTATTGTTGTTGTATGTGCTTGGGTCGTAAAATGTTTCGTAAATCGTGTAAAATTAAAGTGCAACCAGTCGCAACTCAGCCATGCAAGTCCAACAAGTGACAAAAGAGGCGAAATTTGCAAAATAAAATAATAGTAGAGCTTGAAACGAGAAGCGAAAGAGCTTCACGGAAGTGCTGAATCACCGGAAAACCATTAAAGGAAGTCACAACTATTGATTATGTCGGCGGCGTCGACGACGACGATGCAAACTAAAAATGGCTTTGTGTGTGCAAGCAGCGGAAAAATTATGATAGCACCCAGTCCCAACGAACCCCAAGGCACAATCAAACCCTATGCCAGTAATAGTACAAAGCTCCAACACTTGCAACGATCCCTCGGCCTCGACACATATAAATTTGCATCGCTCGGCGTTTTAAGGATGATAATAGGAGGCAGTCGAGCTTCAAATTGAATTTGACGACTATTATTTGCAGCTTTAATTGCAGGCGATGCTCTTTAAAGGCATATGCGCTTTGTAATCGAAAAAAAAAATGTTTTAACACAGATTTCAATGATAGATATTTATGAACTAGTTATTTACTTTATGTTATTTTAATATACTTTTCGTACCTTATACTAACTATATTTTTTTATTCAGTTTAGATAAAAATTGAACAAGTGTATACAAACTTCGTTAAATTAAGCGCATAATCGCCATTTTGGAAATTTTACTGTTGTTTTGGTCTTTGCTATGCGAAAGTATATGTACAAACAAACATACATACATACATACATATAGGACAAGCGGAAACGTTGCTCGATGAAATAGTCGAAAATCATGGCGAGATAAATTGCCAAAGATAGCAAATGGATGGAGTAGCCGCTTGCCCGGCCATTGCGCGTCTCTCTATTGTTCAAAATCAATTTAGTGTTGAATTGGTGCCAAGAATCTCATTTTTAAATAGCGCCAACGCCGATGTTGACGCCGGCGACGACAACGTTAGCAGCGTCAACTAACACATAGGAAATGAAAATAACGGAAACGCCGACATTTTCTCAATGAAAGTCAACAAACCAAGCCAAAAAGAGCTCGAGAATTTAGCCTAGGAAAATAACACAAAAACCAAATTGGAAAAAATGTGCGAATAACTTTTAAATAAATGTTAAATCCCTTACAAATGGAATAAAAGATCTGTTATTGCACCCTGTGCCTAGTCAGTCTCATAGACTAGCTTAAACCGGCTCATAGACAGACAAAGACACAGTTTCTATTCTGGTATAAGCTGGCATGTGTGTGCCTCTATTTCCACACATAACTCAAGCGCTTAATCCTGCCCAGCCAAGGCCGTAAATTCTGCTAGAATCGCGTTTCAGTGGCTTATATAAAATGGCGTCTGCGTCTGTGAAGTCGAGTTCTGAAACCAATTTTAAAGTTGTCACTAGTATATTTTACGTCACACAACAGATTGGCGTTAAATGCTCTCTTATTTGTAAACAGTTTGGTTGAAAGAGATTAATCACATTTTCATTACATAAATCTGCCAACTGTGACTCCAACTCAAGATACAGAAAGATTTGAGTTTCAAAACACTTTCATTAAAATAGTTTCCACTACAAGTTCATAACAAAGTTCGTATTCAAAATTTACGACGCTTAAGGCTCAATGTGCGACTTTCTCTCTTTCTCTTCTTCTTTTTATACCCTGATCCCATTAAAAATGGGAAAAAAGGGTATCATGAAGTTGTGCAAAAGTATGTAACAGGCAGAAGGAAGCATCTCCGACCCCATAAAGTATATATATTCTTTATCAGCATCAACAGTCGAGTCGATATAGCCATGTCCGTCTGTCCGTCTGTCCGTCTGTCCGTCTGTCCGTCTGTCCGTCTGTCCGTCTGTCCGTCTGTATGTATGAACGCGTCGATCTCAGAGACTATAAGAGCTAGAGACTCCAGATTTCGAACTTAAGCTCGCCTAATCCCTAGGCAGTACAAGTTTGTTTTCGATTTTCGATAACTCATCCCGTTTCCGATATACACATGTGATCGATAACAATAAAATCTTGAATTTGAAAAAACTTTAGATGGCATTTTAATTATTAATCAAAATAATAACAATCTGTGAAATTTTTATTAAAATCGGTTAAGAAACACCGGAGATATGGAACCTTGAAGTTTAGTATGCACTACACAGTATGGTCGTACACACACGCACAAATACTTGCAAGCACTGACTGTACGCGTAAAATATAGGGATCAGGGTATCGTCTAGTCGGGATTTCTCGACTAGAGCCTTCTTACTTGTTTTTCTATTTGAAAGCTGAAGCTGATCGTTGCTGGTTTGACTTTAAAGAATTATTAAGTTTAGTTCTAGTTGCGCTTAACGCTCGAAAATGGCCTGAGACTATGTCACTATTCGCTTTGAGGCTAGACAAAGAATAATCCAAATATATTTTGAAGGACTTAATCAAAGGCACAAATTTAACAACCACACTCACAGCAACCTGAGCAAATATCTGATTTAACAATGCGTACAATATCGCAATTATCTGTGTATTAATAGTTGTACAAACAATACATACATAAAATATATTCTCTTAATACAATTTGCAATTAAGTTTCAAACTGTGTGTAAAATTCAGCATGAAAATACAATTAAGATTATTGGACAGTGGATTACGGTGACGCCAAATAAAGTTCACAGTTAAGTATGGTGTACAAAATAATATTTGCAATAAGTTTCAATGTATTTACAGTAGCTGGAAGAAGTTTGCCAGGCGCAAATATTGACCATAAGATGCCATTGTCTTTTACTCAAAATTCGTCTCGAGTAAATGATTTTGCATATTAACAACTTGGTTAGCCGCAAATCTTAACACAATAGATTTTAATCTAACCAGTGTAATAAGTAGAATGCCAGACTTGTGCTCACAAAGCAAAAGGCATTCAGGCCAAAGTCTGTTTGACCACAAGGCGTATCAGCAATATGCAATCAAATCTAATGAGTTAAAGAGCAGCGAAACTTGAATACTCTGTACAAGATTTAGTAAATAACTTTAGACCTTCACGAGTGCATCGAGAAGCTTAAGTGCAAACAGTGGCAAACAAGAGGATAAAAAGCAATTGTTGTTTGACTTAAGATTTTTTACTATACATAACATAATTAAAGGTACTTTGATTCGAAATCTTAGAAATATTTTCATACATTGCAACAATGGGAACACAAAGGCAACCAAAATTCACTAGAAATTTAACTAAAATTCTCTTGCCATGCTCAGCAATCATTAATTCATAAAGCTGTTATTTGCTTTTGGCCAAGCCAACAGTCGAGTCTGGCAGCCAGACAACCTTTCGGTCATTTGCACTGCAAATTATATGCAGACAAATAATACACACAGAAAGCAGCATTCCACACCTACAACAAAGTCGTTGTACAAAGAGCCAAAAACTTATTTGCGGTTGCCCAGTTAGACCCAAACCCATGTAGGTGGGTTGTTGACATGCCTTGAGCCATTATAACATTAATGCAACCAAATCAAACCAAGTATAACCGGACTAAAACAGACCCGAACAGACCAGACTTGTATTAAGTTCTGTCTCAAAGTCTGTTCAGGGCGTATAAATGATTTTGACATATTGTAATGACACAACAAAGGCAGACTTCATCAGTGCATCTGCTTCGGTCTCTGTATCTATGTGTTCCTTTGTCTGTTTGTGTTTGGTATTGCTTAAATGTGGTTGGGGTTGTTTGGTTGACTGGTTGACCAGTGCAGGTCTGTCAGTGTCAACTGTTGTCACCAGTTTGCTTTTGACGGAAATTAGAAATCAACATGTTAAGTCCTGAGACAGTCAGCTTAGTTGTGTGAATGTTTCTTTTGAAAAAATAACAGCAAGTATTTAAGAGATAAACTTATTAAATCGTTTTAGAATAAAAGATTTTTGGTGTATACAGCTGTAAGCTGATTCAGCTTTGCTTACTCACAATTTCTACTTTAACAATAGCTTAGTTTTAAATTTAACGCAACTCGATAAACTATGCTTGAATATGCAAATTACAGTTACAGTTCACTTCAGAAACTTTTTAGACTAGATTTTTTTTGGTGACTCATTGCACAACGCTCGATGCACTCAATCTTTGTGAGTCAGCTGAAATGTTTCACATTCTGTCAAGTATTGTCAAGAGCTTTGCCACAACCGCATTGACAAGCTTTGCTCAACAAATCAGAATGCCATTTAAAAGATTACCTTAACGGCAAGAAGATACCCTTTTATCCTAAATGCAACCTACTTCATTTAATATATATCATTTGGTTCTTGCTCACCTTTACACACCCTGTTAAACTTCAAGCTTCAGATTGTACTTATTTTATTCATAATTCAAATTTCAGCCACAGTTCATAATTATAGTTAACATTTGTAATTATTTTACTCTCGATCACAATGCAAATGGCAAACAACGGCAGCAGCAACTAACGACAGCAAAATAGTAAAACAAAAACCGTACAGCCGCAGGCAACAGCATGGCGTATACATAATATAAAACAGAAAGCAAGCCCACAACGAATATTGAAATCTCACTTAAACACAAAAAATATAAATATCATTTATTGCAACAGACAGAAACAAGGCAACGTGAAAGTGATATTGGGGTGGCAAACAAAATTAATATCAAAGCTCGACTATGCGGAATGTTAACAATAACAATGAACACGAAGAGCAATATCAACAACAACAAAAACGAAAATGATGGAATAAAAGTCAAGTTAATACAATAGCTAAAAACCGAACATGAAAACTGGTTGGAAAGTTCTGTTGTTGTTGCTGTTATTGTTACTCGTTAGCATTACATGAAAGCAACTTTTGTACAACAGCAGCAACATCAACAGGGCAACAATTGTTATACATAGAGTTGTAATAAAAATCAGCTTGTTTCACTTTCCCAACGATGTACGACAGCAGACCGCCAAAGTTGCTGAAACCTCGACCCAAAGCCCCACACCTTCCCCTTTGTTCCTTCTCTTAGCTTCATACGAAATGTTTATTTGTTTGTTTGTTTGTTTCTCTCGTCTGTTCGTTCTCTCTGTTGAACTCACACTCTGCTCAGGCTTTTGTTTGGCCCATGCTTGCATGCAGGTTCAAAGTGGTTGGCCCCGAAGTTCCTCTCTCTTCCTTACCCAACCACTGTCCCCTACAGCTACTAACTGCTCAACTCAACTACGCCCTTCAATGTTCGTGTTCGTGTTGCCGCAGGTGCAAAGTGTAAATGAAGACTGATTGCAGTGCACATGATTCTGTAGACACACACACACACACACAATCATTGGGTGTTGAGTTTGAGGCATAAAAAACGAGCAAGGGCTGCTGCTGGCTGTGGCAAGCTCGTTCTCGGTTGCAAAGGGGGTAATTGTGGTTAAGTGCTGGTTTATTGGTTTGGCAAAAGGGCTTAAAAGAAATATGCATGCATTTTAACACTGACTAACACTGACTAAACGGGCTAAGGTTAAGGGTAAGTTTTTGGGCATAGCGTTACGAGAACAGGTACAATTTGAATGTCCAACATTTATTTATTTGACAATTGATGGTATGGTATGGCCAAGTGTCGAGCTCTGGTTTTTCGAGGTATTTGTTGAACATGCACATTCTTGTTATAACATTGGGTTGCCAAGACAAGTAAAAATTCATGAAAGTTGGAAAAATAGTTAGTTAAAAAGTGAACTGCTTTTGTAAGGTTAATATAATTGAATTTCAGCGAACATTTTGTATCACTAATAGTATCTTTTATGCATGCCATTATACGGCTTTATACTATATTTAAAGTTTCACATGGCACGCTTAACTAAAATTAATTTCTTTCATTTCTAAAAATGTTAACTTCCCCTGGTGAAACCCCTCAGCAGTGAAGCAACTCGCTCACACATTAAAATATCGCTTTTAATTGAAATGCATTCCCCTTGGCAATCAGTGTGCACGCAAATGCCAAACTCGCAGTGTTCCCATCTCCGAGGTGAGTTCAACCAGAGCTCACTGACACACACACGCCAGGCAAAGAGACCCAGCACAGAAGGGCAATGGCAGTGGCAACGGACAACAGGAGATGAGGAAGGGGCCAGGGGCATGCTGTCGCTCACTTAAGTTAATACGCAAACCAAATGTCACTCAACATTATCAACAGCAAACGTAATCAGTTAAAACTTTTTTTTTGCTGTTTCTGTAGGCAGACTAAAAAACCAACCAAACAGGCAGGCTGAAAGAAAACCGGACTGAACGACAGACAGACAGAGCGTTTGTTGTTGTTGTTAAGCGAAAAGTTTCAAACATTTTATACAAATTTGTATGCGCTCTGTGAGCGAACATCGCACAATAAGCAACATATGCAAATTGATCACCGAGCCGCTCTGAAAATACACTACCGTACGATGAAATATTATAATCAGGTGTTAATTTACCGTATCTTATAGTAGCACTTGCAAATTTAAAGCAAAATGATCAAATTTGATTATGGGAAATGTTAAACTTACTTTAACTTCAAATGCAACTTATGTATTTTTCACTATGTCGGGGTCCCGGGGAACTCGTTGAATTTCCCGTCGTCAAGAAAGAATAAAAGCATTCAATGTTGGGCCTACAACTAGCGAATAAAAATACATTTTATTTCTTTTTTGCTCTGGTATGCGATGGCATTTTTTGAGTGCTGAAAATGTCTAAATTTCATGGAAAGGACGCTCGTGTGTTGTTGTTGTTGATGAAGTGCTTGTGCGGTCGTAAGTGCTGGAGCTTTCTGCATATTTCAACAGTTCGTTGGCTCGCACAAAACGCGGGCAACGCACAAAAGTAGGCAACAAAACGTGACGCGGGCCACTTGACAGCCGTTTAAATGAAACTCGCCAAAAAAATAAGGGAAAGCTGAAAAACAACAGAGACGACATGTCAGTCAGCGAAAATTTCACATGCGAAATCTTGCAGGGAGGGGCGAGAGTGGACCACGCCCACAAACAAGGTTTGCAAAATCAAATCAAGAGAATGGCGTGCCGCAATGGCAGGCCAACCGTGACAATGGCAACAATACCGGATGCCAAACTCAGTTTGCTTGTCGCCAGCTACAGCAAAAGGGTTTGTCCAAGGAAGCAGCCAAAACCAGCAGCAGGGGTGAATGATGACGGAGTAGTAGGGGTAGGAGTAGCCATCACCAGTTGAAGCTGTTAAGCAGGTCTAGGTCTACGACTAGTTAACGCAAATTGAAATTGTTGCAGACGTGCAGGGAACACCTAAAGACGTTTTGGCAGCTTGTTCGTGCATAAATCAAGAAGTAAGGCCAAGACAGTCAGTTCTTGGTTGGGAAGGCAGAGTTAACCAAAGGGCAGAGTGCTGGCCGGCTGAGAGCTGTAAAGTCACTTGGCATTTACAATGCCAATTAAAAAGGCTTAGGCAAAGGTCTTGGCATTAAAGTACGAGTAATGAACACATTTCGAAACCTCTTGTTTGTTGCAAGCTTCCAACCAAGTGTTTAAATATGTCAACAAATTTATTCACACAAATTCTTTTAAAATTTCCCCAAACTATTTCCACATATCATTGTTAAGATGTACGTACTGCTCATTCTCTCCTTAAATCTTCTCCTTAAGATAGATAATGCATTTCATTTCATTCAACGAAAGCTTTTACATAAGTGTTTAAAGAAGGTTGCTTTCGTCCTCTGTCTCACTTATTTTCGAGAACTTATGGATTGTCGCCTGCCCTACACTTGTTCTGCCTGCTCCTTAGGCAATTGCTGTCACATATATCGTATGAGTTATATGCATTTACCCGCCATCCCACACATACATTTGAGTGTACATGTGTATATACCAGTTATGCAGCTATGTGTTGTAGTTGTAGCTAACTTTTCGGCCTTATCTTGCACAGACTGCACTCCAGGCATGTATGTTCATAGCTATGATTTAAGCGCAAACTTGTGCCGCATGACTTTGTCTTCTACTACTTCTGGTGGTGCTGGTGCTGTGGCTGTTGCAACTTCTCCTTACCACCAGGAACTTGAACAATTAACTATATTTTAATTACCCCCGTGCGCCATGTGTGTATGTGTGTGACGTAATTTATTTACAATTTTTATGCTCATTTGGCTGACTGACAGCGCAGAGAACGAAATGAGAATATAAAACCACATTCGTACACAATGAAAACAACCATATGATGGACTTGTGTTAATTTTGTTCTACCCGTCCATCTCCTGTGTGTGTGTGTGTTTTGATTGTGTGCGTATGTTTAAGTATTCATTGCAAGTTTCAATTGCATTTTCGCTTAAATTGGCAATGCCAACAAGAGCCAACGAATTTGCTTTGCAATTATTTTTTCCTTTATTTTGCCAACTCCCTTTCTCTCTCTTCTTTTGTATTCTGTTGTCTTATGGTCAGACCTCATTTGGTCGGAACGCCTAACTGTTTGTGGTGATGAACGTTTGGTTTAGTTAGTTTCAATCGGAATACTTAGATTGTTGAAGCTAATAGTTTAAATTAAATAAATCGTCTCTTTGTTTCGAAATATACAAATGTTGTTAAATGTTAAATGTCAATCAAAAAAAACTGCTCACATTCGATAAGCTTAATTGTTGGAATAAATTTTTTATATACATTTCAAAATGTTATTTCCATAACATAAGCTAAAAACCTCAATAATTTTATTCATTCATTGTTTCATTATCAACTAAACTAAATTTAAATACAAAGGCATCAATCTCTGCAGCCAAATCCCAAAGATATAAATAACTTATATATAACTAAATCTCTGCACAAAATTCACAAAAATAGCTATTTAGAAGCAATCAATTAAATGTATATATACTTTTTGGAACACATAAAACATAATAATAAAATGTTTAGCTGAAAATAAGCTGGGAAATATTTTAAATGGCGGACAACGAGCCGAGAACCTCAAATATAAAATGCAATTGAAAATGCATAAATTAAATTGTGCATTAAATGAGCAAAGGCAAACGCATTAGTTCTATACGCATGTATATGAATATTTAAAATTAAGTTCAATTTCCAATAGCTATTTGAACTAACATAGATAAATTAGTTTACGCCAAAGCTTTGGTGACGACAAGCAAACCAATTACTGATCCACACACACACACACACAAATCAAAACCATAGCCAAACTGCATTCGCTATGCCAAACACCAAAATGACATCAATTAGAGCCCATATTTCATAAGCGCTACAGCATTCGGAGTAAGGGCAAAACTCAAATGCTATTGAAAGCATTACGATGAACCCCGTGACAACCTGCAGGGCCACAGATCGTAAATTATTGCCAAGGCAATCGAAAGCAACTTCTGACTCGGCATTATGCTGGGCCTGTGCCGTTTTCTCAATTCTCGTTTCTTTGCCTTTTGTCTGTGCACACGGAAACAAGATTTATGTCTTTCAATGCACTCTCAGTGCGATACGCAGGGTGGCAAGCACAGCATCAATAAATGTAGTACCACGCTGCGTATGTGCAATAAGCAGGTCGAGGCACCTACGATTTTTGGACTGTGTTGCATATTCAGTTTTCTGTAGCACACTTTTCAGCGTGAGTCTTGGTCTTAGCTTATTGAGCTGCGAATGAGTCTGTGCGTTTACACTGCACTTAATAAGCTTGTATATTTATGTGAATGAAATTTTATTAGAGTGGTCCTGAATGGGGTTAATAATCGAATTTTCAGAGATATATTCACTCTTGAGATATATTCTTCACATTATGAACTTTAATCATTTATTTGAATGTTATGTTAACACGATTATCGACAGCATTTCCATTGTAACGAAAATTTCCAAATATTAAACACAAGGCTGAGAACATATTCAGTGACGTCAAGCAAAAGACAAGGCAGCCGCTGGGCGAAGAGCTGTCCTGATGACAGAGTGAGCTTTGGCGATGTAAGCTTGTATACATTGAATCAAATTAAGTTGGTTTGAGTTAAGTTAAGTTTCTGTCAGCAACTGCAGCATCAATAGCAGTAGCAGCAGTCGGCAGTTAAGTGAATGTCCGTCCGACAAATATACACACACACACACACACACAGACACATACACATTCCAACAAGCTGTGTATATGTATTGATTAAATGAAGATGACAACAATGATTGACATCGTTGACTTAAGTCATTACATATTGTATGCAAGCTGTTGTTTTTTGCAGTTGCTGTTGCCGTTGCAGCTTTTGTACAAAATGCAACCCATTTCCATAATGTGAATATGTATGTGTGTGTTTCTGTATGTTGCAAGTGCAAACAATGCCAGGCGTTTAATTTGTTTGAGTGCTTCCTGCAACATTAGCAAAACCAACAACAAAAACAAGCCTGCCATCTGCAAATCCTGAGCATTCGTTTTGCTGCAAAATTAATTATTTTGAAATTGAATAAAAAACACATTGCCAGGCATTTACCAACACCAACACAATAAAACACACATGCACAAACACAGTTTAATTTATCACACAATAAATTACAACAAATAATTGCCAATTCAGCAGCAAATAATTTATGTGACACACACAATTTGTTGTTGCCTATTGCCTCTTATTTCTTGTAGTTAATACTACAGTTGACTGTTGGTGTTATTTCTGCTTATTTGATTTCATTGCTTGTTTGCCGCTCGACTTATTCGCCGGCAATAGCCATAAAGATTATGATCTGGTCGGTCGCCAAGCTGTGGCTTCAAATATTGGCACGGCGCACACACAAAATGCTTTTGCCACACACCAACACGCACACATTTACTTCTCTATATATGTTAACCAAAAAATAAGCAAAATACCGAGAAAAAAATATATATGTGACGCATGGATTCAAGCACATCTCGCATTAAATTCGCCGTCGGGCATAAGCATTTTCCCATGAATATTTTTGTTTTTAGGAATGATGAATGTAGTGTACATAGATATGTTCATGATAGGCAAGGGAGAGTTTGAAGATGAGGACACAAATTGCTTTAATGCAATCGCAATTATTAAAAAAATTAGTACATTAAGTTATTTTTTTGCATCTTTTGGTGACGAATAAAAGCCCAAAACTCAATTTATATTTCATGCAGTCATCAATTTTAAGTGCAATGCATTGCTTTTAAGGTTTTCAATTTGTGTCAGAGCAAAAGCTAAGCCAAAATGCCGCAAAATGTCAAACAACAATAGAAGTTCAACGCCTGCCACTCAGAACTATAGTATAAAAACTAACCAAGAATAGAGACACCAAAAATAAGCAGAATAAAAAATAATAGGAACTTTCAAGCGTTAAAAAAGCTTAGCCGAAACCTAAAAAGAAGTAAAAACCAAGTGCCCGCCCTATAATAAAAAGGCAGCTGCAATAACAACAATAGACAAGAATGACAGGCTTCTAATAGAGGCCAAGTCAAGGTCCGCGTTCCTCGGTCAGTTCCCGCTTTGGGGCAATGTTGTCTGGGTTAGTGACCAACGTCAAAATGACAAAAGGCAAATAAACATTTTTTCTTAGAATTGAGTGCCCTTAGCAGATTTGAGAAATTAGCTTGATTTTATCAGAAAAAACGAGACTAAAGCGATACTCAAATAGGATACGACGTATACCTATGGAAAGGTATAAAGTCTAGAGCTAAATAAAGGAGTAAAGTTTATTAAAATGCAGAGCACGTGTTGCCATCAGCTAAGAGACACGAGATACAAGATACAAATGACACTCTTCCACCCATTCGCATTGTTTTTCTACAAGAATAAAAGCATTGCTTATAGACGTGTTATCTAAGCACAGTTTCAGCTTATTAAACACATTCTATTGATTTTCGTTCGCCTTGGCCACGTACACACAGCTATGCTTTTGTATTTATAAGATGCTTGGGCAATTTAAGCGATAAACACGAATGCGGTGTTTAGTCCTTTCAGACACATATTTGTACTTCATACATTGAATACGTGGCGTATGCGCAACTTTAAGCTTCTGCTTGTGTTTTGTTTATCAAGCATACGACACGCTGGCAAAACTTGTTGTGAGCTGCGACGTGCGGCAATTTTTTTATGTTGAAAACCAATCAAAATTTTACAGTGATTCGATTGCATAGTAAAAACTGCATATCAAATTCAATAAGCGGCGAAAGATAAATAGCTTAAGCACATGCAACGTCTGCAAGATTCAAAATTACTTAAGAAAAACTGTCAAATGGTTGGCATAGCAGGCAAAATATATGAGTAAGCAAAAGCTGCTCTCCCCAGGGGAAATCGCAACATGCTGCGTTGTAATATTGCAAGTACTGCAGTTTAACTTAAACTGATTATTGGATACATAATGCAAATATATTCTTGAGCGATTTGTTTGCGGTGAATACAAAGGTTGACAATGTCTCTAATTTGGTATATATATAAAAGGCACGAAAAACAAAAATTAAACACGTGGCTAAGAAGTTTTAGCCTTTTCTTTTTTATATGCATATACCGTGTGTGTGTGCTATTTACACATGTCTAACGGATGTGCTAGTCCAAATAACTTTTAGCCATCATTATTTTACAGCTGTTCAGTTGAAGAGTGGATAAGTCATCCAGTCAGCAGCTGGCATATAACACACATATTAAAGATAGAAAAACCCTTTTAGTAATTTTATACACACCCAAAATATTGAATAACTAACAGCTGAGGACTGAATCCTATTGCTGAGTGAAGTTTATCTGTGTATGTTAGCGTATCGCATCAAAGAAGCGCGTCCTTGAAAATGCTAAACAGAATGCGAATGTGAATGAGGAATGCTTAAAAAGGCAAGGAGGCAAGATGCGAAAATACTGGCAAAAAGTTTTCCCTTTTAAAACACAAAGACAGAGAACTGGGGCTAAAGATAAAAGTGGAGTTGGACTTGGAAGATGTTTCGTTGAGGTTGGACAGATGGAGCGTTAAAGGCATGGGACTGACGAAATTCCCCCGTGTATATAAACATAAACATGTTGATTATTGTCTGCACGTTAAAGCATTCAGCAATTCTCTCTTTTGTTATCGGGGCCTTTATCCTTCATTCTCCTGTATGTGCCAACTTTTCAATCAACAGCCCAGGCAGCAGTTGGCAGTCGCAGGATCCAGAGCAGAGAAAGAGTGAGAGTCAGACAACCAACAAACAATCAGTTATACCAAAAAGCTTAATCGATTTTCAGCAGGTAGCTTCATCCGCAGGTCTGATGGTTTAATATGGAAAAATGTTTTCCCAAACCGAAACAAGCAAAATCTTTTGTCCAACACACACAATCATCACATTGGGTGTATACAGGCGGGCATTAAAAGAGTAATTTGTTATTGTTTCTTTTTTTAAGCCGCCCGAGGATATCATTGTAACGAATTTTCAATATGCGCACAACGTCAGTGGCAAGTATTTAAAAGTGATTGTTTTTCGTTCTCCCGCTTTAGCTTATATTTTTTTTTTTTTTTGCTTTGTTTTGCAACCGAGTACAGATTACCTTCGAGAAGGGGTCGATTAGCTAAGAAACTGAATTTGCCATGCGTATTGCAGATGAAACGCTAACTGATTTTGGTTTAATACATGGTTTTTATTACGAGTACTATTAAATAAGAATGAAGTATAAAAACAACTTTAAATTTAAAGTTCACAAACTAAATTCTTACACACAATATTGAAGAAACGTTAATTCAAATAAAGAGCATTTAAGCTTCTCATTTTTTTTACGACTGTGTATTTCGCCTGCAGATTTCATTTTCATTTGCCATGCAAATGAAGAAAAACTGTAAATATATGCTGCGAATTGAAAAACGAAATCATTATATGAATGTAATATCCCTTATTTATATGTATATTTACATTTCATTACTTTTACAATTCGATTGCATGTGTATTTGAGTTTCCAGGAATTAAACAAACGGCACATTAGCCGAGTCAGGAATATTCGTATACATATCAATGCTTATGGCATCATGGTAACCAACTGTGCTGTTTGAGGACCTCTCTCTTTCTATATGTTGAATGACCCTAATGAACACCAAATATGCAATTAGCAAAAGTTGAGTTATTTGGCATAAATATTTGTGGACTGTAATGATACATAACAGTAACAGCAACAACGACAATGGCAAAATCCTTTGTGTAACAATAACAATGACCAGATCCAACAATGTTTCGATCTATTTGTTTGTGTTGTTGTTGGTTCTTGTGGACATTGTGTGCTCATTGCTTGGGTTCGGTTTGCATTTTCCAATTTGTTTTGTGGATTATGAAATTTACTTAGTTTAACTTTGCATGGCCGAAAACGTCTACTAAAACGTGTTCCTATTTCTCTATTTGTTTGTGCCTTGTAACCTCGATGATTCATTGAATGGCCACACGTAATATGGAAATTAAAACGCGCCAGCAGAGAGCCTGACTCCCTACCAACACTTTCAACTGCTTAACCACCCCATGCAGCCCCCGTAAAGCGCAGCTAAAAGCATAGAGAAAATGTAACAATAAATAGCAAAATGCACATTGATTTAATTACTTTGGCGCCAGGAAGGCAAACACAGTTGAACAACAACAACAAAAACTACAACAAAATGTTGCAAAGGGTGAACGAAGACATACTTTAAGCATTTTTGGGGTCAAAAATCAGGAGGAATGTTAAAAAGGTTACGATTTTAGGTTGGGTCCGGAATGACTGTTAATGTTTAAACACTTATTGAATTTGCTATTGTTTCACATGAACGCTCTGTTTTTTCTTGACCATTAATACAACTTAGCATAACTTGCATGAGCAACTAGCGCTCGATAGGCAAAACAACATAAAACTTACTTACTTTTTTTGTTATTAAAGTCAGCATTAGAAAGAAGAAATTTGCGCTCATCAGCAATCGTACACACAAACATGAATGAAATAGAGTACGACTGAGAATAGGACACATAAAAACTTAAAAGATAAAGTCATTTCTCTCCTGCTACACGCATAAAAACTAAGCGGCATAAGCAAACATGTTTACAAGACAGTAGACATAGAAGATGATGTCTGGACTGCTACTGCTTTTCCTCTTACTTCTTCTGCATTTGCTGTTTGTTTCTTTTTCATTCTAGCATCGTCATTAGGGCGGAGGTAAAAGCTACTCGTTGTCAGGGCAGCATCCGTTTGTCGCTCTCTCAGTCTCTAGTTGAAAATAAGCGTGTAATTAGAAATGTAAAGAGTGAGTGTGGGAGAGAGAGAGAGAGAGATAGATGGATCCAGACATCAACCCAGTCTGTCAACCCAGTCAGTCAACCTAGTCAGTCAGTGTAGTGCAAAAGTCACGACTATGTCGCAATGGAAATGTGCACACGCAAAAAGAAAATCGCAAATGAAAATGAAATAAAATGGCGCAAAAGTAAACACACACACATAAACATACTTGTACACAGACTCATTGCCTGTGGGGCGTATTTTATTCTTTTCCGCCTGAAAGTCTCAACAATGAGCAACATAAAAAGTTATGTATGAAAATCTTTGCTACTTGCTACTTTTTCGCTTGCATTTCCGTTACAAGGGAAACTGAATTTGCATGTGACATTTGCGGCTGAGTTTCGTAGGGTAGAGCGGAAACGAAGTAGTTACTAGGGGTAGAGTTGCTGTTGCGGGGGAAGTGTAAGTGGCAAATGTTGCCGCGTAGTATTGCCGTCAGCTACACGAATTAAAGAGTAGCAACATAAAAGTTTTCAGTTCTTTTGCGGTGTAATTGATCAAAATTATGTATTTAAAGTTAAAAAACATATATTTTTATGTATTAATGTTAAAAGTTAACTTACCCAAGTGCTTGAACTTTAAGCTGAATTTGATGATAATTTCCGATTAAAGTTATTATTGATTATTTTTATATTAGCCGCAAACGTTTGCTGCTGCCAATTAAGCTATCAATGGCAAGTTTGTTTATTTTAATAAAGCAACTTTTCTCTGTTTGTTTTATTTATTTATTAATTTATTTATTTTTTAATATTTGCGTTTAAATTTTCATTTCTTGATCGATTTATATCTTTTAATATTACACATATCATTAGGCACTACAATAATTCCTGATTTTTGTGATGCTTTAATTATTTATAAGAATTACACGACGTCTTAAGCTTTTATTGTAAGATGTTTTATAAATAATTTTGTTGTCAAATGAGCAGTTTGTATTTTTCAGATGTATTGTCTTATGTTAAATGGTTTTTAAAGCACTGAAAATATGTTTTATCTTTTGTTTTCATAATATTTTCCATAGAATTATTATATTAAATAAAATAAAATCAAATTATTTATGTGTTATGATAATAAGCATGCATAAAAACTATAAATTTCAACGTACTTAAAGCAAGGGCAATAACAGCCCAACAACAAATGTGCAATTATCAACAGCAATCCTATAAATTTTCATTAAAAACAGAGTACAACACGTATACGCCATGTGCAACGCGTGTTAATTATGAGCTTAAAGCACGCAATACAGACAATTTTTAAAAATTCCACCTTCACATCTGCCGCCTTATGTTGCCAGCGAAACAACAGACCATAGGGCAATAAAGAAGCTACGAGGAAAAGATGAAGAGCTGGCTGTCAATAGCCTGGCGTTGCTGACGAAAGCACAAACACATCACAAGACGAATAAAGCCGAATGCTGTTGTATATGTTTAATATATATAAAGAATCGTATACATACATATCTAAAAAAAAAAATTGTCTGGCAATGTGCAGAGGTGACAAAACAAAAAGTCAGCAGCGTGAATTGTGGGCGAAAATACGTAACGAAAAGACGAGAGAATAAACTCAACTTTTATATGGTTAAACTTGACTGGCACAACATATTTACGCTTACCATAAAAGAAGAACAAATAAGCTTAAAGAAACTTTCAAAAATAAGAAGAGTTGAGTGGCGCTTTTTTTTTATTATTTTCTACCTCAAAAGCCTGACATATATTGATAGGGAAGGGTCATCAATTAGTCAAACCTCGAGGTCACAAATCAATGCCCTGTTCAACATTCAAACAAAATTGATTTTCTTACTAAATTAGTCAGAGAACTTTGTAGGGAATATTTTAAATTCGTGTGTGCTTAAACATTGCGTATTTGTGTTTTTGCAGTGTGGACATGATGTTTATTATGTTGTTTTAGCTTTTTTACACTTTATTGAGTTGCAGAAGGCAATGGAAAAACGCCTAGAGGTACCGAGCACATCTACAGACAACAAATACACACACAAACACATATACAAATGCAATAAGGTAGGTTGTCTTATGCCTCCCACATTGCTAACTACCAAACAAAGTTGAATCGGCAAGCTCTATTTCTATATACATTTATATGTATTTTTCTAGCTTGTGGTCTATATACTTAAATCTTGTACATGCGAGAACCGAAACGGGCGCTCTCTAAGGCATTTCCTTATAAGAACAACAACTTTCACAGCATCCTTTTTCTCCCTCTGTCTGCAATTCTATGTATACGTATAAAAATCATAAATGTAGGTGAAAATATACATAAATAATGCCAACCTCGTCTGACTTGTTTATAAGTGTGTGTTTGTGAGTGTGTGTTTGCGACGTCTGTGAAAATTATAAAACAGATGAACAGAAAGTCATTCCTCATTCGCCTATGACTAATACCAAGCAATATTAAGTTTAAGGATGAGTTTTGTTGAATTTCTACGAAATGTTTAACTGTAGGCGTGTAAATGGCACGACGCAGTGAGGCATGCAACCAGTCATGCCTTGCCATTTGGTGCGCTTAAAGTAAAGAGTATACAATTATAAGGCAGGTGTCTGTCAATACAAGGGCAAACATGACAAAATTTATAGCTTTTGACATTTTTGTTTGGTGTGAGGACTTGATTAGATTCTTGATTCAAAAGAAAAATCTATAAAGTGCTCTTCTTGTTTATGTTAACTTTGTTGCATTCTGTGGGTAAAATGTTTCCAATCATAAATTCGTAACAAAATGGATGTAATTTCCTTTTTAATAATCAGGGCGACAGCAATAGGAAAAGACAGCAACCATAATAAGCAAATTACAAGGATGCTGGTAAGCTCGGATACCCCTCGCATCTTTCCTGGCTTTTTTCTAGCCGTGATGTGGCACATGGAGATGAACGGCATTTGCATGTATGCCGGCGCATAAATATATAAAGTGCAATTTATGTGTGCATCTATTTAAAGTATTCTGCTTCTATGTTTGTATGTGTGTTTTGTTGTTGTTTCGGGACGCCTGCACTTGTCACAAGTTGTCTTCTTCCAAGCATGAGTATGTATGTGTGAGATTATTTACATATGCATATACATATATGTGTGAGCGTTTAGTTGTCTGTGCGGTTTGCCCTCATTGTAAATGAAAAAAAAGCGCAAGCAAGATAAATAAAAACAGAAAACAGGACACACAAAACAAAAAAGACAACATGCAAAGAAGAGCAAAACAAAAAGAAGGCCCAAGGCAACGCCAGTGGCAGCTAGAAGAGACAAAAGAGACAGAGAGTTCTTGCTGTTGCATACAGAATAAGTTGTGGCATGTTTGGCGAACATATGACACAAGGTCCTACAACTCACGTTCTTTCGTTCTCCGAAACTCATAAACTTATTAAGATATATAAACACAACATTTAATTAACAACTAAGCTTGCCTTTGAAACACTTTTTAATCATAACAGTATACCAACGACATTTATCTCATGATTTTTTAGTCTTAAATTGTTCACAAACATGAAGCATTTTTCAATGTGAATTAAAATTATAGACATTTTGCTTTCAAATTAATTACGTCTTTTCAACTTTTCATTCCAGTTCACTTTGCCAAAGTTTTAATAACTTTTCACATATTTGAAGCAGCTTCCTTGAGCATATAGCATTTGCCCCCATCGAGTTTCTTGCATACTTTAACGAATAATTAAGCAAACTAATATAAATAAAAAACTTTTTGATGTTGTGGTAATATTTCGACAGTTATTATTTCTGACTCAAACGACGTCTCAGCCTCTGTTTCCTCTCCCTGTTTGCATTGTTCAGCATGCCAATTAGCTTCACAGTTTTAATTTACATTTTTAGGTACGTCCAGCAGCTGAGTACAAGCACTTTGAGTGCAATTTTGCAAAAGTTTCCTCAGCCCACATTTCTCAATAAATATTGCTGAGGTATTGAAAAATTAACGCTTGATAAGAGGCAGCAGTAAAGAAATTTTTAAAGCACACTCAAAAATTGTAGCGAAAAACTTGAAGAAAATCAATAACAGCCCTAGCAAAACTTGCACAATGAAGTGGTTCTGCAAAATGAGTTCCAGAGAAAGTTTGAGATTGTGTTTTTTCTAAAGAAGTATTGAACGAAACGAAACGAAGCGATGGTCGAGTTGAAGTTTACAAAGTTGTCGACACTTTAATTTTTAAGTGGGTTGAATTCGTTTGCTGTGATAAATTTCATTTTGTTATATTATATTATATATATACGTAAACTTCTACCACAAGGGTTAATGAACCCAATGTGCAGGCCTTGAGTTGCCTAAGGGGAAGTGAACTAAAGAAAAACAGCCGACGCCAGCAGCAGTGGGACAAATGGAGCCCGCCGGCTGCTGTGACTCTCAGCAGTGGGTGTCAACAATTGCACAGCTGGTCTCTCAAACACACATACATTGACACAAAATAAGAGTAAAAGAAAAAATACTTGTAACATCTTAAACAAAGAAACACACAAAACTGTCGTTGGCCAACTTTAATAAATCGATTCTGTAGTTGTGAAAAAAGTCAACGCGAGACGCAAACGAAGCTTAAAATGTAATCAAGTTTTTCGATTTATTCTTGTTTTGAGATTACCTTTACTTTTTACGCTCAGCAGAAGCTGCAGTACGAATCGATAAACATGACTTGTTGAAAGCATGTGCACAGTGCGTATGGGTAATGTAGCATCTAACAAGTGGCTGCATTGATAAATTTTGCACTGAGAGCTGGAAGTTCAAAAGGGTATAGAGAAAAAAACAAACAAAAGGCATTATCACTGATTATGTAAATTCTATTTATATATTACACATATTTTTAGTCACATATTTTGTTACCAGTCGAATAAAATGAAATTGAAAACACTTTCAAAGCATTTGCCTATTAAATGCAATCAGTATTTAACGCCCGTGCTATCTATCTTATCTTTATAAAGCCCCGCCACACGAAAAGTTGAACACAGCTTAACTGGACACACATGCAACGAGCAGCAACCACATTTACCACAAATGGGACAAGATTTTGAAAACCGCAAATATCTTTGGCTGGTGCTATTTAAATTGCATTAACCAGGTGAAGTGACTTAAGTTTAAGCTGCCCGCTAATTGAGCAATCAGAAATAACGCTATATAAAGTTTTAATCTAAGAAAAATTAAGTTTAAAAAAGGAAAACATTAAGAGACTTTAGAGGAAATTCATTTAGTTCTTGGACAACATAAATTTCAGCGAAAATGCCAAAATCTCAAATAACATTTTATTTGATCGACGTTTTTAAATTAGTTAAGAATATTACATTTGTTGTTTTGATGTTAATTTTATAAACTTTCAACACACTGAAATCATAGACACGCACCGACAAAATCAAAACTTCAATATGATTGGCTTACTCAAATATAGATTTTAATAATTATTATTAAACTCAGATTTTTTGATGTTTTCTGTTTAATATTTTCTCCAAATAGGAAACACAAACAACAGCCGCACAAAGTATGCAACGCTTTTGCTTTTCGGTAACGTAACGAAACGAAACGTAACGCGAACAACGATAAAGACGACGAAAAACGTAGACGAACAACGACGTAAGTTGAGACAACGACGACAGGCGACGGGAGAAACGACGCGTGGTGCAAACAACGGGAAAATGTTTACAAAGCGGCTACTGCCACACAACTGAGGCGACAGGATGCAATTGCTATTGCCAGCAAGCGGCTGCGGAACGAAATGGAATTGGAACAGGCAACGACACGAAGGCGCGCAGTTTACCCGAAGTGTGTGGCTCCCCCTCAAAAAACATCTGTTTGCAAGTGAGAACAACACAACACAACAAAGAGAGCAAATGAGCAAAGGCACGATTGAGAGGATGAGTGGGAAAGAGAAGGGGAAGAAGAAGAAAGACAGAAAGAGAGCGAAATAAAATAAAGGGGGCTAACTAACCTACCGCAAAGAAATTCGCCAACGCTGTTAAAGAAGTTAAACGGATTATGTGCTTATAAAAGGTAGTAAATGTAGCCAACTTAATCAAAGCAATGAAACTCCTTTGTCCCTGGCTTTCTGGTGTCGGGGCAGTTGAATGTTATTATTGCTATAAATATGTGTCGAATAAATTGGCGCCTGCGCCTCATACGAGGTAAAAATGCCTAAGCCAAAATAGGCCTAGGCGAATCAACATTAAGCAAAAGTGCAACGAATATTGCCAGAACTAAACATTTTTGAACCATTGCCAAAAACACGACGCGACGAAGCAAAACTGACGCAGCAAAAGCAGAAGAAGCAGACGAACGGATAGACGGACAACTACATGGACTGAGTGCACAAAACAGAATATGCAAAACAATAACAAAATGCAAGGGAAAAGCACGTGGCAAAACACACACAGCCGGCTTCTTGCTAACATACATATATCTGAGTATGAGTGTGTGGGTGTGTGGGTGTTTGAATGTGTGATTATTTGTAGATGTGTGCGTTGTCGTAGTTGTGAAAGTGAGTTAGCTGTGTAGCTATAGCATTGTCACGATGCTTGCAACGATTTGCTTAATAGATATTCACATTTTAAACATACGATTTGAACCTTAGCTGACAGCCATCTAACGATTTACAAAAAATGTCCATGCTTTGTTACAATCTAAATTGCATTCAGCTTTCTTTCAATATCTAAACCATCAAGGTAATATAAATCAAAAGAAAACAGGGCATCTCTCAGTTCACCTCTTAAATACTTTTGTATTATTCTTATTTATTGCTTCATGCTTCGTTTTATTAATTAAGTTTTTTTTGTTTGGCCTCCTGCCAATGTTTGGGTACAGAAGGGGACACAAGTGTCTGATTAATTGTGTGGTCTCTTTTTTGTCAACCATTAATATCAAACGTTAATAATAATAAAAGCAACAAAGGCAACAAAACACTCATCAAACTGTAGTTTGCGTTCATAATCGAATGAAAAAGGCGTGAACTGCACGCTAGCAAAAGGCACAATAGCAAAAAAGGCTACAAAAAAATTAACATTATAGTTGAAATGTAAGAAATAAACAAGCGAAATATTTACCAAAACGATAAGTTTCACTCAGGTCACAGAAGCAACACGCAATGCAAAGTAGAAAAACCTTTTAACTTAAAATAACTCATTTGCTCACGCGACACTATTGAGACAGCGAATAAAAATACCATGTTGTATACGTAATATGAATTATTAACACGACAATTGAGTGCCCTTTTAAGAAGCCGGATAATTACAATATTTGCTACGCGTTGCGTAGAAAAACTAGGCGGAAAATAGCAAATTAAGTGTGAAAGTCATTAATATTATTTAACCTTGTAATGGGTGGGATTCGATTTGAGCTATGGCAGTTTCCAAAAACAAACAAGTTTATATGAAATAAATATTAGTTATAAGTTATTTTCTCTACAGCAAGTTAGTGTATTGATTTTAAGTTTTAAAATAATATCTCACACATGTCAGCAACTTTTTCTTGTAAACTTGTCTTTCACAAACATTTAATGCATATATCGCTTTGATTTCAGTGATAACAACTTTACTAAGCAATGTTTATTTTGCTTTCTGCTTATCTTTCAACAAGAAAATCCTTTTTCTTTTAACATTTTTAGATTGGATTTCACATCGGCACAGGTATATGTAAAAGAAAAACCACAATAACCGACAGAACGGCGTATGAGTAACATATGACACATGTCACGTGACGCCATAACACATCATTTTACCTTTTTTTGACGCTAAAACAAGGGAGAATAAAGCACAACAAAAGAAGCAAGCACACATAGCACGGGTAATGACAACAAGCAAGCCAAGCTAGGCAAATCAAGGCAGGCAGACAGGCAGGCAGGCAAAATAAGACATTTTGTGATAAGCGCACAGGATAACAAGTTGAACGTGACGAGCATGCGAACAAAAAACAAAACAACGGCAACATCACTAAATAAACTTGTCGTTGTGATGTGATATAAACAATGCCAGGCACAGTCGACAAACTACAACATAGCTCAACACACAACTCGCACACACATGCAATCAAGCCTTTCAGCAAGTGTCAGAAAGCAAAACATTAAAAATAAAATATATACACTACACATTACGAGATAGCGCAGGCAGCGAAATGTCGCTGATAACGCGAATGTCAGACCAAAAAATGAGACAATAACCTCCTCACTCCACTTTCAACTTCTTTACAACCTTTTCTACAGAAGCACGACTTTCACTTATCATGACTTAATTTTTTTCTAGTGTCTCGTCGCTTGAAAAGCGCCAAGTAGCAAGTGCAAAATAGAAACAAACGAAAGCAGAAATAACAAACAAATATAAAAGACATACCAAAACAAAGGAGGAAAGGAAAAGTAGAAAAATATGCCGGCACACATAAAAATGAGAAGTTGCTGTAAAGGATTTTAAGAGACAAAACGCGCATAAAGTGTTCGGCATTTCCTGCTCTCACTCTTTCTTTCTTGCTTTCTTTCTTGCTCTTTGCCATCAGCTACGAACAAAACGTATATAACTTTTCATAACGTATACTCGCCAAACGCCAGAAGAAGAAGAATCGGAACGAAAATGTGCACCAAATACAGACAGAATGAAGACGCAACAGCAAAAATTCCACTTTTCCATGAGCAGCTTTAATTATTTTTTTCCCTTTAATGGCTTTTATATTCGATTTACTACATTATATTTATTTTGCAATCAATTTCCAATATGATAATGCAAACGTATTCTAATTTAAATCAGTTTTCAATCAATCGAATGCACTCTCACTTGAACGACATATAATTCAATTACATCATCTCCGCTCCCCTTTTCAAATCATGTTCAATTTCATTCGATTCGAGGCAATCTCCAGCAATCCCTAGCTTAATTTCAACGCCAGCTAGTACACACTTTACACCCTAAGAAAGCTATATGTGCACATAAAATATAAGTCATACGCACGTTTGCACTTTAATAAGCTCTTTGCAGAAGACTTCCAAGTCACTTGGCCAGGCAATCGCAAGCTCCTGCAAAATACGTTAACAATTTTAAGTCAAATGGTCTGTTGGGCATGGAGGGCAAAGTTTTTAATACAACAAATTTAAATATCCAATAAAAAATGCTCGATGTATGATATAAAAAATGACCACACACACACATGTTGCACACATAAAGCACAAAAAGTAGTCGGATATCCATTCGGTAAATGTTTGTTGGCTGTGTCGGCTGATTGGGCTTCATACGATACATGATAGCTGATATCAGGTCTGGGGTGGACTATTATTGGCTGCCAAGTCTGACACTTGTGTCTGATAAAAATCAACAATGAACCGCAACAATAACATCAACTACACTATACCAACATAACAATGCAAATACGTAAATGCTTATCACGCGAATTTTCTGCTGGTCATTGGTTAGCTTACAATGAATGTAATATATCAACCATTAGGCTTCAATAAAGCTGAGGAGCAACGAAGAAGGAAGCTAATTTTTGTGTAATCTTTCCATATATCATATTTTTTCTGATGTACACTTCCAAGGACCTAAAACTAGCCCATTGCATGGCAACAGTGTAAATTTACAAGCTGTGAGCCTTATAAATAAACTTTAACCAACATTTAACCAATATTTACGTTGTAATTTAGTCATTATGTCAAAAAGTTCCAACAGCATTTTAGCTCCCGCTGGCCATTGGCCATCTACCAACAACAATGCCAAAAGGCAAAGGCCGACATTCAAGCGTTTTCACCAGCTCGGGCAAATAAAGCAATTTTGGGCGCGTGCTAAGCTGTTTTACATAAACAGAAGCCAGCGACGAAAAGCTACATAGGAGAGATTGCTAATGCAGGGTCAGAGGAGAGTGGAATGAAGTCAAGTTAAGTGGATGGACTGCAATAGGGGATTGACTCATATGGTGGGTTAAATGCAGTTTTGGTAGTTGCCATATTTTGGTTGGCAACGTGGGTTGTCTGCCTAGGCAGGCACTGAATAGCTGAAGCACAAGCCTTTTGCGCCTTGGCAATATTTAGGCAGTTTTAATGCAAAAGCGTCCACAAACCATAAATAATTGAAAACTGCAAGGACGTGCAAAAAATTCTAAGGCAAGCTTCTAAAAAAGAAAGACAAAAAGAAATAAAACGATATAGTGGCATGAGGCAGTTCAGCAGCCGGTCAGGGCTGTTGTAGTGAAGCATGCAAAAGTCCCATTAAGGCTAATAGGCCCAAAAGGACCAACGAAATAGGAAGACACCTCGAAACGGAGACGCAGACGAAGAGTCAGAGACAGTTAGTCAGTCCATGAGTTGGGCTTAGTTAGGTGATGTTACCAGGGATGGCATGGTAAAACTGACTTCAGCTTATATAATAAATCTCAGTTTCTTACTTAAACTGAGTTTGTTACATAAGTTAAGCACAAGGGTTTTTTTTTAATTATAAACGTGACCACTTGATGCATAAACAATTTTCAGACAATTGGAAAAGGAACAATATAATTAATAGAATAATTTTAACAAGTGTTCCGTCCCTGAGCCCTAAAATCGTCGTAGCTAACTGTTAATTTTGAGTCTTTTTCTGTTTTTGGTGGACTATGCAAGGCCACCCACCAGTTTTCTCGCTCCACACACTTTCACACCATCCCCACAAAAAAAGTAGTCTGCACATTTTTGATGGCCTGCCCTGCAGCGACTGAAAGTTTTTTTTCCCAGTTTTCTGTAATTTTTCTAAACGCAGTTAGCACTTTAGCTTCGCTTATCCTAATTGTGGTTATTCTGTATGTGAGTGTTCTTCGTAAGCGGCTCCTGCGAAAAACACTGCATAGAGCATAGAGTCCTGCCACATTTGTTTGTCCTCTGTTGTGAATATGTTCGTATGAGTGTGAGTTTGTTTGTGTGCATAATTTTTTTGGCATTAAGCCAGATAATTTTCTTGCCTGCTCAGCTCAACTCAACTCGACTCCTACGCGATTAAACTCCTTTCGGCATTCTCCGTTTGTGCTGTCAGATTCTCTTGCAAAGTTAATGTGCCCTGGCAGGCAAACAGTATTCAATATAGAACTTTTTCTATTTATTTTGTTTTCGTTTTTGCTTTCTGCGTTTTGGTATTCAAATGTTCTGTTTATTCTTATTCCTTCATTTAACTTTTGTTGTTGAACTGTTGTTCCACTTTCTGCACGCATTTTTCAAATTCTGCGTTTCCCAGCACCTTGTTCATCAATATTATAACTCAAAGATCACTTTCGAGCCTGGTTTTAGAGCCATTTTTCAACTTCTAATAAATTTATTGTGCAAGAAGAGAAAACGGTTTGCAACGACAATGGAACGCACTTCGAACTGCCTGCCTGCCTCTTGTGGAATCTTTTGAAGAAGGATGGAAGGTGAAGAATGGTAGGATAGCGCGCCTAAGCAATGAGCATGGCACGGCAACGATGCCGTCATTTGGTAAATCAAACAAGTTTTAAGTGCAGCGAGGCGACACAGAACCCGGTCGAATGCTAGAGGCAGCCAGAGCAAAACCAACAACAACAATAGCAACAACACCACACAAAATATTCATGAACACAACAGGCACATAAATAAATTGCAGCCCCCAAATGGAATGGAACGTAGAGCGTTGTGTCGTCTGCTGATGCGGCTGCTGTGCCACCAAAATGGGCACAAAGTGGCTTCGAGTGGCGTGAAAAACTTGCAAAATATGCTAACATAATGCAACCGAACGAAAGCATGGAGAATGAAGATGGAGAACACAACTACTGCTACTGCTACTACTACTACTACTGCTACTGCTACTGCTTGATGCTGATGTAGTAGATGCAGCATCAAGGTTTTATGATCCTTCGATTTCGTGGAATTAGCAATGAGCCCAAACGTGGCAAACGTTGCAGCAACAGCAGCAGCAACAGCAACAGCAGCAGCAACCCAAATCAGTCACAAAACTCTTCAAGCTCGATATTTATTTTTCAGCAGTTGCGCGTTTTTAATATAACCCAGAGATAGACATATTGGGGTTGTGTTGGGTTGATTTGTGGGCGTAATGCAACATCATTGTCGAGGCCTGGAAAAGTGCAATCGTGAATTATTTGTATGTGAATGGTGTTCAGGTCTGTGGCAGCTGTCTGAGATTTACAATTGTGAGTGAGGAAAAGTGTCTGCTAATTAATTTGAATGCGGAAAGACTTTCAATTTGCAAAACTTACACGTTCTCCAGTAAGTCGTATAAGCCAGCCTCCGGTGACTTGAATGCTGGCAATGGCGCTGGCGACAAAAAGCCATGAAATAAATTATTTCAAGAATCAATTACAACTAATAGCATAGACCACTTGAAAATCAATTCAATTCACATGAAAGCCAGTCTGACAGAAACAGAGTCACAGACTCTCGAAGACTCCAACTGAAGGCTGAGCACAGGAGAAAGGACTGAAATGCGTCGTTGAACACACACACACACACAGATTGGTTTGGTTGGAGTCAACCAGAGCTTCACTGACTTCACATATGTGACGATTTAAGCTAATTCATAATTGATTGTAATGCCCTAGGAAGCCGATTTTGTCCAACGGGCCATTGAGTGTGTGCCTGCCTGACAAATTAAGCAGGTTATATTGCATGTTTGAGTCATTAATAGTAATGCATATTGCAAATTATGCACACTAATGTAGTTAAAAGCAAGCTTACTTAACCTTGAGATGATCTTAGTTAAACTAAAAACTTGAACCAACCGAAACTAAAAACTTATTTCATAACAAGCAACAATAAAAAAGCTACAACCAAACACAGAGTTCAATATTAAGTGCTTGCAATTTAACTTTATATCAAATGCCACTCATTATAAACTCGCACACAACAACAGCAACAAGCTGGTCCCTCTCGAATGTTCTCATCAATCCCAAAGGCTCGTCAGTAGATTCGGGGCACTTTTATATTTATGAAATGCATAAACAACAGCAACAATAACCAGGGAGCAGCAGTCAGTTTCCCCAGTATCCGTTATGCCAGTGACAAATGCGAACTTTTCATTTTCTATGCCGCAACAGTCGTCGCAGAGTTATTTAAGCTAAACATCGATGGGCATCAGGAACCAGACAGATAGACTAACAGACGGACGGAAGGACAAATGTCATGACAGACAAGTCCGGACGCTGGACAGGATGACAAACAGACAGACAGACAGACAGACAAACCAGCGACGCAGACAAAACTGTATTTTCATTTTTCGCCTTTTTTTGTTTGGCATGCAAACAATAGACGATGTGAGCAAGAGGGAGGATGGCAGGGAATGCACATTTGAGTGGCAGACAGTGTGCAAATGTCAACTTGTTTGGAATTCAGACGAGTATATGTAGCTGTTACATACATATACAAAAAAATATCAAGTGTTGAAAAATTCACATGCCAAATGTCTTTGGCCGAGTTTTGCTTTTTTCGAAGGCTAGTGCCAAGTGCACTAGAATCAAGAGTAGCTGCAGCTGCTGGCCAATTGGCAGCCTGTTGGGCCATTTAATTTGTTTATTAACTCAACTTAGGCGCTGTCAGTGCAATTAACGACTAATGAGCGCTCAAGACCAAGTCTATGCAAAAGTTCTTATTCTATTTTGGTCATACTGTATCAACATGATTATCATCAGTCTCATGAGCATCACTCACAATATCATCATCAGCATTACCATCATTATCATTGTCAGCAAGCGCAGCAACGTACAGTGGAAAGTTTTCTCCAGACTACACAAGCGTCTGATGTTGGCCAGAAAAAACCACAACAACAATGTGGCAAAGCGCTGGAGATGCAACTAACGATAGTCAAGATTGTACATTGGGATTGGAAAAATAGCATAGAAACTATGTGCGTATGGTAGGGTATTTTGATTTGATTACGCCATGGTAGATCTGAGTTAAATATTTCTTATGAATATAATGAATCCACTAACATACTTTGAACATTTTTTAATTTTTTTTTCATAGTCGTTTTTTGTATTGTCTATTAAAATGAATGGGTGTTTACTTGAGTACTACAAACTGAACTATTTCTTTCTTCCTCTATCTTGCATGTTGATTGCAGCATTTTGGATAACGGAAACGCAAACGCATAACTTTTGTCAACAGCAGTGTCAAGTGCGCTTCAACCCAACCCAATCCGCACCTACCCATTCTATCAACTCAACTCTTAACCTTCCACTGAAATCTCTCCACGGTCCAGATGTCGTAGCCAAATCTTTTGCTCCCTAAACCCATTTACCAACCACAAAATATGCTCAACGCAGCGCAAATTTCTGGTTTACTTCACTGCAACTCGTCGTCGGCAAGTAAGCAACTTAATGTGTTGTCGACGCCAGCTGCGAAATTAGAAATTAGTATTCATGCCCCACAGTGTCATTTCCGCGAATGCGCGCGCGATAGAGAAGAGTTGGCAAAAAAGTTTTTTTTCCTGGAAGTCTTTGTGTACTGTGAAGCACTAAAGAAGAGAGATTGATATGCGTGCCAGCAATATGGCTGATTATGAAGTTCTTCTGCAGTCTGCACAGCTTCTCCCTTTCTTTCTCTGCCCTCCCCTACTTCGTGTGTATGAGACAAGTTCAAAATTGCCAGAGTTCAAGTTTTAAGCGTGCTTAGAGTGTGTTATGGTGCAACTTTTTCATATAAATCCTTAATTATGACATTATTTTGCATATTATAATGTTGCTGCCTAAGTTGCTGTAAAGGGTGCTCTTAACATAAGTTTCTTGGCAAAATACCTCAACAACAGGTGAAAAAATGGGTCGAGTACAGCATTAATAAACTCATTTTAAGAAATCGTTTTGAGAACGCTGTGTTAACATATAAAAAATTGCAGCAAAAATATGATCTGCAATAAGTGCAATTCAAGCATCGCTTATGTTTCATTGACTGTGGCGAAAGCTTAAAGCAGAACTATATATATAATATTACTTAAGGCGCAAAACAATTGCAGTTGAGTTGATACCAATGAACAACGCCATCGCCATCGCCCTCCTCACCCCCCACCCGACAATGTCGACGCCACATCGAATTGCATTTACGACAAATTTTTGCGCCGAGTGTCAGCCATACAGAAATAAGCCTCAAATTGTGCCCAAGCCTAGGCACAAACTGGGCAATAGGGCATGCAAAGGCAGAAGGCAGGCAGGCAGGCAGTTGGAATATTTTGTACTTTATGCCAGCAAATTCCGTTGGCCAAGTGCCAAGTTTTACGCCGTTGCAACCACACTCATACACACATACAGCAGCATCAACAGCATCAGCAGCAGCAGGAGTTGCCCAGCATCACGTGGCGAAAGGGGAAAGGGATGATGGAATGGGAGGATGTGCCATGTGGGCGTCGACCACACCCGGAGGCCAGTAGGGTGCATGTCGATTTTAGGCTTAACAGGCAACGAGCTCAACTTGTGTTCTCGTCCGGGCACGAAACCCGGGATGCAAGTATTGGCTGGGCAGGGGATGGAAGGGGGTCTCCGTCTTAAGCGTCGTGGCATTAAAACAAATGCAAATATGCCACACACAAAACAACAACAAGACCAGAAATAGCAGAGTAGACTTTCGTCTGCGTTTTTTCTGTTTGCTTGGCTTTAGTAAATTTTTTGTCTTTTTTATCGTTTCTTTTCTCGCTCGACCGTAGGCGTGGCTGCCAAAAATGCATGTGGCTCCTCTTATTCCCTCACTCAAGATTCGTAAACAAAACAAAGAGAGTTGGGAAAAAATTTTCAGCTTACTACGGCAGGATGCTGGTACAAAAAAAAAGTCAATTACGCCCGCCATGCCTGCAAAAAGAATAATCTAAGCGCGCTATTTTAATTGATTGTTGTTGTTGAATTTTAATTTCCAGCCCGTAGAGTTCATGTGGCCAAACAATGTAAGGCAAGTACATGAATAATTAAAATCCACGACTTTAGACTATGGGAATGAACACATGATTGATTATGGATGCACTTATTTTTAAAGTTAGATTGCCCAATTTGCTTGTGAACTTTTTAAAAATTCCAATATATATTAATGAAATTAAAAATAATAGAATAGAATAATGAAATAGAATTTAGGCCCTTGTCTGAAACACTGAATTAGTCAAACCAAAAATAAAAAATCTTATGGTTTAGTTAGGCTAACTGAAAAAGATTGTTTTCACTACACATGCATGTGCAAATAAAACATACATAGTTATTTTGACAATATACATTATGTGTATGTGTTCGCAGCCGAATGGGGGGAAACGTGCGTGTGCGTGTGTGTGTGTGTATATGTGTTTTCAAGACATATTTACTAAGCCGCAAAGTCTTAAATGTTCAGCCAAAACTTTTGACCTTGAAAGCCACACCCAAACACATATAAGATTAAATGTATAAAAGTACACATAGGAATGCTGCGTCTGTCTAATGTTGCCTACTTTCCAGCAGTAGTCGCTTTTTTGGCTGCTATGTTTGTATATTGCAGCTTTGCCTTTTTGACTTGAAGCAAAAGTTGTCCCACACATACATACACACACACACACACACATACATCTAGAGAGAGAAAAGCTAAGCAAACAATAGTCGAAATTTGAAATTGTAAATGTTTGCACAATTTCAGGAGCACCGAATCACAGAACCGCCAGTCACCCAACCGCGCCGGCCATGACACACAGGCACACACACACCACATACACCTCCTCTCCTCTTTGCAGTTCCCGTGGGCGTTGCTGTTATGTTTAACTAAAGTTTCTTGCGCTTGTGCAAATAGCAAAAGGATTTCAACATCGTCGCCAACAGCTTCCCTACTCGTTCCCTCTTCGTGTCCTTACACGTCGTGGTCCGTGCACAAGCGGATTACAATCATAAGCGAAAATTAATTAATTATTTACCAGCAGCTTAGTTAAGCACCAATGCTTCTTCCCAGACCCGCAAGGTCTGCCAAAATGTCAAAAGTTGCTCCTAAGTTAAATGCCTAGGCCTTTTGCTTCTTAGAGACCCCAGGGAAAAGGTCTTGTGGCAGGCGTAGACCTTCCTCAGCTGCTACCTGGTAATAAGTTGGCTCAAGACATTTGTCAATATTATCTGTGACTCTTGTAAATTGCTCAAAAACTTGGTGAAATGCGAGGCAAATATTGAAATTGTTTTTTTTTTTTTTGATTTATTTTCTCTACAAAATGAGCTGATACTTTGGCAAGCTTGTCAAACTATCAGTTTAAAATTTGGTTCGATTAACTTGAAAACGATTTTAATACCGATAGAATGAATATAGAGTTTTACATATTTTATATTTAATAATTTAACGGCCTTCTTGAAATATCTTCCATTTGACTTAAACAACTTTAAGTGTTGCTTTTTTTATTGTTAAAATAAATTTGATTAGAGAATGAAAAACTAGCGAGCCTGGCAAGAAAGAGAAGAGCAACCTTAAGATTTTTAAGTTGCATGCGCAATAAGCATACAGAAGGAGGAAAGGGCAAAACCATGAAGTAAAAGTTTGTGTTCTTTAGTATGCAAAGCACGCTGGCTTATGGCGCGCAGCCAGGGCAACTGAATATCCTTTACTCGAGTGCAAATAAAGGCAAACACAGATAAATCCATTATAAACGCACGTTTGCACACACAAAGGCAACTGAGCCACAGCTAAGAGAAGGAAAACATTAAAAAAGACAGAGGCAGAAAGAATGCGAAACCTGATAAGCATCATTGCAAGCAACTCTTTAAGAGAACAATCGCCCATTTGCACTCTTTGGGTTGCCTGCATTCGAAAGCGGAAGGTAATTAAAAGTGATTAAAGCTCATAAAATGATAAAGAAACGTAACGCACGCATTATGTGTCGAGCGAGAAAGGGAGGAATGGACTGGCAAACGGACGCTTTATTAATATGATAAACACGCACGCGATGGCAATGTTCCTGTCCTGTTCTGTCTTTTTCTTGCCGCATGTCCTTGCCGCAAGCGGCATGCAATTGCGGCCAATTCAACAACAAGTAGGAAAAATGGCAACAGCAGCAGAAGCAAGAAACACGTCTGGCGGACTTCCAACAATAAGCAACAATTTTTAGCAGCCGCCAAAGCTATTATCCAGCGCTAGGTCCTTATTGCTTCTCCTGCTGATTTTACTGCTTTTTGCCAGGAGGCAACCAGCCAAACAAGCAACCAAACAATACGAAGCTAGGCAGCCAGGCGAGCAGGCACAAATTGTTTTTTACACATGTGTGCGCAACATATTAAATTGTAAACATGCATAAATGTTGTTTATTGGGCAGTGTCAAAACCAAACAAAACAATAGCGAAAGAAACAACAAAAGAATACAATACAATAATCAACTGAACACCTTGAAAAATACCCTGTAATTTAGTCAACATATCCATTTGGTATGTGGCATTATTTATGTATACAAAAAATAAAAAGAAAAGAAAGTTTAGTATCTCTCTTCAGATTCACTCTTTGCAACTTCCCCATAACTTATTTTATTGTCATGATCGTATTCGCAATCTCTTGTTATCTTTTCCTTCTAACAAGAATAATTTTTTGAATAAGTAGAGTACTTAAATGGGCGAAGATTACACATGTGGAAGCAAGATCTCCACTCGACTCGTTGCAACTTGGCAGGCAGTTGAAAATAGGAGCGAACATCGAGTGCCAAAACCATTTTATGTTGTTTGATGACATTTCCGAGTGTGCTGTGTGTGTGCTTCTTGAGGCTTAGCGAAAGTGTATCCTGTCAAAGGATATTATGCACCGAAATTATTGTAGTTGGCACCAAACAAAAAAATGTTGCTGAAAACAAACACACAGAGAAGCATCTCTTCTTTCTGTGCAACTGTGGCAAGTAAGCTACCAAAAAGTTCTGTTGAGCCCTGCCCAAAGTGGCATGTGTGAAACGACGCGCAAGGAAGGGTGTGGTTGTTTGTGTGTGTTAGTGAAAAGGGTGATAAATATGAATGTAAACCCTGCCATAGAGGCGAAAAATGAGCGCCGCATTAGCGTCACCAAAAGTGCGACCACGGACATTTAAAGTTGATTATTTGTTGCTATATAATTAAATTATAACAGCTTTTTTTGAGTGCTTTTCTTTGATAAGACAATGTAAAATAACCAAAGAATTGAATTCAAAAGAACGTTTTACAGCAACTTAGTCAGCAACATTAAAATATTCAAAATAATAATAATTGGATGTTGATGCCCAACGATACCAAGCACCGGCTTGTTAGGGCGCGGATTTTTCCCATTGAGATTCTTCTCAACCGCTCAGAATTTTTCAAAATACCATCGAAGCCCAGTTGAGACCTTGTAAAACCCGCAATAGGTTAACCCGCACTCAAGGTTAGTCGTGGCTAATAGGTCAGTTACTCTGCCAGTTAATCCAGCATATTTTTCATGTGCCACATTTGGACACGTCCAACAGCCAATAAAGACCATGTTAGTATTGGGTGGGACCTGGCAGTTTTTAGAACAGCCGACAGCCATAATAGAACCAGACAAATGAAATGCATAAATAAAGCCATAATTAAGGATTTATATGAAAAAGTTGCACCATAACACACTCTAAGCACGCTTAAAACTTGAACTCTGGCAATTTTGAACTTGTCTCATACACACGAAGTAGGGGAGGGCAGAGAAAGAAAGGGAGAAGCTGTGCAGACTGCAGAAGAACTTCATAATCAGCCATATTGCTGGCACGCATATCAATCTCTCTTCTTTAGTGCTTCACAGTACACAAAGACTTCCAGGAAAAAAAACTTTTTTGCCAACTCTTCTCTATCGCGCGCGCATTCGCGGAAATGACACTGTGGGGCATGAATACTAATTTCTAATTTCGCAGCTGGCGTCGACAACACATTAAGTTGCTTACTTGCCGACGACGAGTTGCAGTGAAGTAAACCAGAAATATGCGCTGCGTTGAGCATATTTTGTGGTTGGTAAATGGGATTAGGGAGCAAAAGATTTGGCTACGACATCTGGACCGTGGAGAGATTTCAGTGGAAGGTTAAGAGTTGAGTTGATAGAATGGGTAGGTGCGGATTGGGTTGGGTTGAAGCGCACTTGACACTGCTGTTGACAAAAGTTATGCGTTTGCGTTTCCGTTATCCAAAATGCTGCAATCAACATGCAAGATAGAGGAAGAAAGAAATAGTTCAGTTTGTAGTACTCAAGTAAACACCCATTCATTTAAATAGACAATACAAAAAACGAAAAGTATGTTAGTGGATTCATTATATTCATTAGAAATATTTAACTCAGATCTACCATGGCGTAATCAAATCAAAATACCCTACCATACGCACATAGTTTCTATGCTATCTTTTCAATCCCAATGTACAATCTTGACTATCGTTAGTTGCATCTCCAGCGCTTTGCCACATTGTTGTTGTGGTTTTTTCTGGCCAACATCAGACGCTTGTGTAGTCTGGAGAAAACTTTCCACTGCACGTTGCGGCGCTTGCTGACAATGATAATGATGGTAATGCTGATGATGATAATGTGAGTGATGCCCATGAGACTGATGATAATCATGTTGATACAGTATGACCAAAATAGAATAAGAACTTTTGCATAGACTTGGTCTTGAGCGCTCATTAGTCGTTAATTGCACTGACAGCGCCTAAGTTGAGTTAATAAACAAATTAAATGGCCCAACAGGCTGCCAATTGGCCAGCAGCTGCAGCTACTCTTGATTCTAGTGCACTTGGCACTAGCCTTCGAAAAAAGCAAAACTCGGCCAAAGACATTTGGCATGTGAATTTTTCAACACTTGATATTTTTTTGTATATGTATGTAACAGCTACATATACTCGTCTGAATTCCAAACAAGTTGACATTTGCACACTGTCTGCCACTCAAATGTGCATTCCCTGCCATCCTCCCTCTTGCTCACATCGTCTATTGTTTGCATGCCAAACAAAAAAAGGCGAAAAATGAAAATACAGTTTTGTCTGCGTCGCTGGTTTGTCTGTCTGTCTGTCTGTTTGTCATCCTGTCCAGCGTCCGGACTTGTCTGTCATGACATTTGTCCTTCCGTCCGTCTGTTAGTCTATCTGTCTGGTTCCTGATGCCCATCCATGTTTAGCTTAAATAACTCAGCGACGACTGTTGCGGCATAGAAAATGAAAAGTTCGCATTTGTCACTGGCATAACGGATACTGGGGAAACTGACTGCTGCTCCCTGGTTATTGTTGCTGTTGTTTATGCATTTCATAAATATAAAAGTGCCCCGAATCTACTGACGAGCCTTTGGGATTGATGAGAACATTCGAGAGGGACCAGCTTGTTGCTGTTGTTGTGTGCGAGTTTATAATGAGTGGCATTTGATATAAAGTTAAATTGCAAGCACTTAATATTGAACTCTGTGTTTGGTTGTAGTTTTTTTTATTGTTGCTTGTTATGAAATAAATTTTTAGTTTCAGTTGGCGTTCAAGTTTCAAGTTCAACTATGATCATCTCAAGGTTAAGTAAGCTTGCTTTTAAGTACATTAGTGTGCATAATTTGCAATATGCATTACTATTAATGACTCAAACATGCAATATAACCTGCTTAATTTGTCAGGCAGGCACACACTCAATGGCCCGTTGGACAAAATCGGCTTCCTAGGGCATTACAATCAATTATGCATTAGCTTAAATCGTCACATATGTGAAGTCAGTGAAGCTCTGGTTGACTCCAACCAAACCAATCTGTGTCTGTGTGTGTGTGTGTGTGTGTGGCACATTCAACGACGCATTTCAGTCCTTTCTCCTGTGCTCAGCCTTCAGTTGGAGTCTTCGAGAGTCTGTGACTCTGTTTCTGTCAGACTGGCTTTCATGTGAATTGAATTGATTTTCAAGTGGTCTATGCTATTAGTTGTAATTGATTCTTGAAATAATTTATTTCATGGCTTTTTGTCGCCAGCGCCATTGCCAGCATTCAAGTCACCGGAGGCTGGCTTATACGACTGACTGGAGAACGTGTAAGTTTTGCAAATTGAAAGCCTTTCCGCATTCAAATTAATTAGCAGACACTTTTCCTCACTCACAATTGTAAATCTCAGACAGCTGCCACAGACCTGAACACCATTCACATACAAATAATTCACGATTGCACTTTTCCAGGCCTCGACAATGATGTTGCATTACGCCCACAAATCAACCCAACACAACCCCAATATGTCTATATCTGGGTTATATTAAAAACGCGCAACTGCTGAAAAATAAATATCGAGCTTGAAGAGTTTTGTGACTGATTTGGGTTGCTGCTGCTGTTGCTGTTGCTGCTGCTGTTGCTGCAACGTTTGCCACGTTTGGGCTCATTGCTAATTCCACGAAATCGAAGGATCATAAAACCTTGATGCTGCATCTACTACATCAGCATCAAGCAGTAGCAGTAGCAGTAGCAGTAGCAGTAGCAGTAGTAGTAGCAGTAGCAGTAGTTGTGTTCTCCATCTTCATTCTCCATGCTTTCGTTCGGTTGCATTATGTTAGCATATTTTGCAAGTTTTTCACGCCACTCGAAGCCACTTTGTGCCCATTTTGGTGGCACAGCAGCCGCATCAGCAGACGACACAACGCTCTACGTTCCATTCCATTTGGGGGCTGCAATTTATTTATGTGCCTGTTGTGTTCATGAATATTTTGTGTGGTGTTGTTGCTGTTGTTGTTGTTGGTTTCGCTCTGGCTGCCTCTAGCATTCGACCGGGTTCTGTGTCGCCTCGCTGCACTTAAAACTTGTTTGATTTACCAAATGACGGCATCGTTGCCGTTCCATGCTCATTGCTTAGGCGCGCTATCCTACCATTCTTCACCTTCCATCCTTCTTCAAAAGATTCCACAAGAGGCAGGCAGGCAGTTCGAAGTGCGTTCCATTGTCGTTGCAAACCGTTTTCTCTTCTTGCACAATAAATTTATTAGAAGTTGAAAAATGGCTCTAAAACCAGGCTCGAAAGTGATCTTTGAGTTATAATATTGATGAACAATTGCTTCGTGCTTGTAAGATCAAAATTTGAAAAATGCGTGCAGAAAGTGGAACAACAGTTCAACAACAAAAGTTAAATGAAGGAATAAAAACAAACAGAACATTTGAATACCAAAACGCAGAAAGCAAAAACGAAAATAAAATAAATAGAAAAAGTTCTATATTGAATACTGTTTGCCTGCCAGGGCACATTAACTTTGCAAGAGAATCTGACAGCACAAACGGAGAATGCCGAAAGGAGTTTAATCGCGTAGGAGTCGAGTTGAGTTGAGCTGAGCAGGCAAGAAAATTATCTGGCTTAATGCCAAAAAAATTATGCACACAAACAAACTCACACTCATACGAACATATTCACAACAGAGGACAGGCAAATGTGGCAGGACTCTATGCTCTATGCAGTGTTTTTCGCAGGAGCCGCTTACGAAGAACACTCACATACAGAATAACCACAATTAGGATAAGCGAAGCTAAAGTGCTAACTGCGTTTAGAAAAATTACAGAAAACTGGAAAAAAAACTTTCAGTCGCTGCAGGGCAGGCCATCAAAATTGTGCAGACTACATTTTTGTGGGGGTGGTGTGAAAGTGTGTGGAGCGAGAAAACTGGTGGGTGGCCTTGCATAGTCCACCAAAAACAGAAAAAGACACAAAATTAACAGTTAGCTACGACGATAAACGTGCAAGCGCTAACAATTTTGGGGCACAGGGACGGAAAACTTTTTAAAATTATTCCATTAATCATATTGTTCCTCTTCCAATTAAAAACTAGATTGAAAATTGTTTATGGGTCGGATAGTAAGGTTAATAATTAAAACGAGGTGTTGGCTTAAATTATGTAACAAACTTAGTTTAAGTAAGAAACTGAGATTTATTATATTTGTTTGTAAGCTGAAGTCAGTTTTAATATGCCATCCCTGGTAACATCACCTAACTAAGCCCAACTCATTGACTGACTAACTGTCTCTGACTCTTCGTCTGCGTCTCCGTTTCGAGGTGTCTTCCTATTTCCTTGGTCCTTTTGAGCCTATTAGCCTTAATGGGACTTTTGCATGCTTCACTACAACAGCTCTGACCGGCTGCTGATCTGCCTCATGCCACTATATCGTTTTATTTCTTTTTTTCTTTCTTTTTTTAGAAGCTTGCCTTAGAATTTTTTGCACGTCCTTGCAGTTTTCAATTATTTATGGTTTGTGGACGCTTTTGCATTAAAACTGCCTAAATATTGCCAAGGCGCAAAAGGCTTGTGCTTCAGCTATTCAGTGCCTGCCTAGGCAGACAACCCACGTTGCCAACCAAAATATGGCAACTACCAAAACTGCATTTAACCCACCATATGAGTCAAACCCCTATTGCAGTCCATCCACTTAACTTGACTTCATTCCACTCTCCTCTGACCCTGCATTAGCAATCTCTCCTATGTAGCTTTTCGTCGCTGGCTTCTGTTTATGTAAAACAGCTTAGCACGCGCCCAAAATTGCTTTATTTGCCCGAGCTGGTGAAAACGCTTGAATGTCGGCCTTTGCCTTTTGGCATTGTTGTTGGTAGATGGCCAATGGCCAGCGGGAGCTAAACTGCTGTTGGAACTTTTTGACATAATGACTAAATTACAACGTAAATATTGGTTAAATGTTGGTTAATGTTTATTTATAAGGCTCACAGCTTGTAAATTTACACTGTTGCCATGCAATGGGCCAGTTTTAGGTCCTTGGAAGTGTACATCAGAAAAAATATTATATATGGAAAGATTACACAAAAATTAGCTTCCTTCTTCGTTGCTCCTCAGCTTTATTGAAGCCTTATGGTTGATACATTACATTGTATGCTAACCAATGACCAGCAGAAAATTCGCGTGATAAGCATTTACGTATTTGCATTGTTATGTTGGTATAGTGTAGTTGATGTTATTGTTGCGGTTCATTGTTGATTTTTATCAGACACAAGTGTCAGACTTGGCAGCCAATAATAGTCCACCCCAGACCTGATATCAGCTATCATGTATCGTATGAAGCCCAATCAGCCGACACAGCCAACAAACATTTACCGAATGGATATCCGACTACTTTTTGTGCTTTATGTGTGCAACATGTGTGTGTGTGGTCATTTTTTATATCATACATCGAGCATTTTTTATTGGATATTTAAATTTGTTGTATTAAAAACTTTGCCCTCCATGCCCAACAGACCATTTGACTTAAAATTGTTAACGTATTTTGCAGGAGCTTGCGATTGCCTGGCCAAGTGACTTGGAAGTCTTCTGCAAAGAGCTTATTAAAGTGCAAACGTGCGTATGACTTATATTTTATGTGCACATATAGCTTTCTTAGGGTGTAAAGTGTGTACTAGCTGGCGTTGAAATTAAGCTAGGGATTGCTGGAGATTGCCTCGAATCGAATGAAATTGAACATGATTTGAAAAGGGGAGCGGAGATGATGTAATTGAATTATATGTCGTTCAAGTGAGAGTGCATTCGATTGATTGAAAACTGATTTAAATTAGAATACGTTTGCATTATCATATTGGAAATTGATTGCAAAATAAATATAATGTAGTAAATCGAATATAAAAGCCATTAAAGGGAAAAAAATAATTAAAGCTGCTCATGGAAAAGTGGAATTTTTGCTGTTGCGTCTTCATTCTGTCTGTATTTGGTGCACATTTTCGTTCCGATTCTTCTTCTTCTGGCGTTTGGCGAGTATACGTTATGAAAAGTTATATACGTTTTGTTCGTAGCTGATGGCAAAGAGCAAGAAAGAAAGCAAGAAAGAAAGAGTGAGAGCAGGAAATGCCGAACACTTTATGCGCGTTTTGTCTCATAAAATCCTTTACAGCAACTTCTCATTTTTATGTGTGCCGGCATATTTTTCTACTTTTCCTTTCCTCCTTTGTTTTGGTATGTCTTTTATATTTGTTTGTTATTTCTGCTTTCGTTTGTTTCTATTTTGCACTTGCTACTTGGCGCTTTTCAAGCGACGAGACACTAGAAAAAAATTAAGTCATGATAAGTGAAAGTCGTGCTTCTGTAGAAAAGGTTGTAAAGAAGTTGAAAGTGGAGTGAGGACGTTATTGTCTCATTTTTTGGTCTGACATTCGCGTTATCAGCGACATTTCGCTGCCTGCGCTATCTCGTAATGTGTAGTGTATATATTTTATTTTTAATGTTTTGCTTTCTGACACTTGCTGTCAGGCTTGATTGCATGTGTGTGCGAGTTGTGTGTTGAGCTATGTTGTAGTTTGTCGACTGTGCCTGGCATTGTTTATATCACATCACAACGACAAGTTTATTTAGTGATGTTGCCGTTGTTTTGTTTTTTGTTCGCATGCTCGTCACGTTCAACTTGTTATCCTGTGCGCTCATCACAAAATGTCTTATTTTGCCTGCCTGCCTGTCTGCCTGCCTTGATTTGCCTAGCTTGGCTTGCTTGTTGTCATTACCCGTGCTATGTATGGTTGCTTCTTTTGTTGTGCCTTATTCTCCCTTGTTTTAGCGTCAAAAAAAGGGAAAATGATGTGTTATGGCGTCACGTGACATGTGTCATATGTTACTCATACGCCGTTCTGTCGGTTATTGTGGTTTTTCTTTTACATATACCTGTGCCGATGTGAAATCCAATCTAAAAATGTTAAAAGAAAAAGGATTTTCTTGTTGAAAGATAAGCAGAAAGCAAAATAAACATTGCTTAGTAAAGTTGTTATCACTGAAATCAAAGCGATATTTGCATTAAATGTTTGTGAAAGACAAGTTTACAAGAAAAAGTTGCTGACATGTGTGAGATATTATTTTAAAACTTAAAATCAATACTCTAACTTATTGTAGAGAAAATAACTTATAGCTAATATTTATTTCATATAAACTTGTTTGTTTTTGGAAACTGCCATAGCTCAAATCGAATCCCACCCATTACAAGGTTAAATAATATTAATGACTTTCACACTTAATTTGTTATTTTCCGCCTAGTTTTTCTACGCAACGCGTAGCAAATATTGTAATTATCCGGCTTCTTAAAAGGGCACTCAATTGTCGTGTTAATAATTCATATTACGTATACAACATGGTATTTTTATTCGCTGTCTCAATAGTGTCGCGTGAGCAAATGAGTTATTTTAAGTTAAAAGGTTTTTCTACTTTGCATTGCGTGTTGCTTCTGTGACCTGAGTGAAACTTATCGTTTTGGTAAATATTTCGCTTGTTTATTTCTTACATTTCAACTATAATGTTAATTTTTTTGTAGCCTTTTTTGCTATTGTGCCTTTTGCTAGCGTGCAGTTCACGCCTTTTTCATTCGATTATGAACGCAAACTACAGTTTGATGAGTGTTTTGTTGCCTTTGTTGCTTTTATTATTATTAACGTTTGATATTAATGGTTGACAAAAAAGAGACCACACAATTAATCAGACACTTGTGTCCCCTTCTGTACCCAAACATTGGCAGGTTAATTTAATTGAATTATGTTCGTAACGAGGCCAAACAAAAAAAACTTAATTAATAAAACGAAGCATGAAGCAATAAATAAGAATAATACAAAAGTATTTAAGAGGTGAACTGAGAGATGCCCTGTTTTCTTTTGATTTATATTGCTTTCATGGTTTATATATTGAAAGAGAGCTGAATGCAATTTAGATTGTAACAAAGCATGGACTTTTTTTGTAAATCGTTAGATGGCTGTCAGCTAAGGTTCAAATCGTTGCAGGCATCGTGACAATGGTATAGCTACACAGCTAAGTCACTTTCACAACTACGACAACGCACACATCTACAAACAATCACACATTCAAACACCCACACACCCACACACTCATACTCAGATATATGTATGTTAGCAAGAAGCCGGCTGTGTGTGTTTTGCCACGTGCTTTTCCCTTGCATTTTGTTATTGTTTTGCATATTCTGTTTTGTGCGCTCAGTCCATGTAGTTGTCCGTCTATCCGTTCGTCTGCTTCTTCTGCTTTTGCTGCGTCAGTTTTGCTTCGTCGCGTCGTGTTTTTGGCAATGGTTCAAAAATGTTTAGTTCTGGCAATATTCGTTGCACTTTTGCTTAATGTTGATTCGCCTAGGCCTATTTTGGCTTAGGCATTCTTACCTCGTATGAGGCGCAGGCGCCAATTTAGTCTACACATTTTTATAGCAATAATAACATTCAACTGCCCCGACACCAGAAAGCCAGGGACAAAGGAGTTTCATTGCTTTGATTAAGTTGGCTACATTTACTACCTTTTATAAGCACATAATCCGTTTAACTTCTTTAACAGCGTTGGCGAATTTCTTTGCGGTAGGTTAGTTAGCCCCCTTTATTTTATTTCGCTCTCTTTCTGTTTTCCTTCTTCTTCTCTTTCCTTCTCATCCTCTCAATTCTACCTTTGCTCGTTTGCTCTCTCTGTTGTGTTGTGTTGTTCTCACTTGCAAACAGATGTTTTTTGAGGGGGAGCCACACACTTCGGGTAAACTGCGCGCCTTCGTGTCGTTGCCTGTTCCAATTCCATTTCGTTCCGCAGCCGCTTGCTGGCAATAGCAATTGCATCCTGTCGCCTCAGTTGTGTGGCAGTAGCCGCTTTGTAAACATTTTCCCGTTGTTTGCACCACGCGTCGTTTCTCCCGTCGCCTGTCGTCGTTGTCTCAACTTACGTCGTTGTTCGTCTACGTTTTTCGTCGTCTTTATCGTTGTTCGCGTTACGTTTCGTTTCGTTACGTTACCGAAAAGCAAAAGCGTTGCATACTTTGTGCGGCTGTTGTTTGTGTTTCCTATTTGGAGAAAATATTAAACAGAAAACATCAAAAAATCTGAGTTTAATAATAATTATTAAAATCTATATTTGAGTAAGCCCATCATATTGAAGTTTTGATTTTGTCGGTGCGTGTCTATGATTTCAGTGTGTTGAAAATTTTATAAAATTAACATCAAAACAACAAATGTAATATTTTTAACTAATTTTAAAAAGTCGATCAAATAAAATGTTATTTGAAATTTTGGCATTTTTGCTGTAATTTATGTTGTCCAAGAACTAAATGAATTTCCTCCAAAGTCTCTTAATGTTTTCCTTTTTTTAACTTAATTTTTCTTAGATTAAAGCTTTATATAGCGTTATTTCTAATTGCTCAATTAGCGGGCAGCTTAAACTTAAGTCACTTCACCTGGTTAATGCTATTTAAATAGCACCAGCCAAAGATATTTGCGGTTTTCAAAATCTTGTCCCATTTGTGGTAAATGTGGTTGCTGCTCGTTGCATGTGTGTTCAGTCCAGCTGTGTTCAACTTTTCGTGTGGCGGGGCTTTATAAAGATAAGATAGATAGCACGGGCGTTAAATACTGATTGCATTTAATAGGCAAATGCTTTGAAAGTGTTTTAAATTTTATTTTATTTGACTGGTGACAAAATATTTGACTAAAAATATGTGTAATATATAAATAGAATTTACATAATCAGTGATAACGCCTTTTGTTTCTTTTTTTCCCTATACCCTTTCGAACTTCCAGCTCTCAGAGCAAAATTTATCAATGCAGCCACTTGTTAGATGCTACATTACCCATACGCACTGTGCACATGCTTTCAACAAGTCGATTCGTACTGCAGCTTCTGCTGAGCGTACAAAGTAAAGTTAATCTCAAAACAAGAATAAATCGAAAAGCTTCGTTTGCGTCTCGAGTTGACTTTTTTCACAAATACAGAATCGATTTATTAAAGTTGGCCAACGACAGTTTTGTGTGTTTCTTTGTTTAAGATGTTACAAGTATTTTTTCTTTTACTCTTATTTTGTGTCAATGTATGTGTGTTTGAGAGACCAGCTGTGCAATTGTTGACACCCACTGCTGAGAGTCACAGCAGCCGGCGGGCTCCATTTGTCCCACTGCTGCTGGCGTCGCCTGTTTTTCTTTAGTTCACTTCCCTTTAGGCAACTCAAGGCACGCACATTGGGTTCATTAACCCTTGTGGTAGAAGTTTACGTATATATATAATATAATATAACAAAATGAAATTTATGACAGCAAACGAATTCAACCCACTTAAAAATTAAAGTGTCGCCAACTTTGTAAACTTATTTAACTTATGCTCAACTCGACCATCGCTTCGTTTCGTTTCGTTCAATACTTCTTTAGAAAAAACACAATCTCAAACTTTGCCTGGAAAGCAACTCATTTTGCAAAACCACTTCATTGCGCAAGTTTTGCTAGGGCTGTTATTGATTTTCTTCAAGTTTTTCGCTACAATTTTTGAGTGTGCTTTAAAAATTTCTTTACTGCTGCCTCTTATCAAGCGTTAATTTTTCAATACCTCAGCAATATTTATTGAGAAATGTGGGCTGAGGAAACTTTTGCAAAATTGCACTCAAAGTGGTTGTTCTCAGCTGCTGGACGCACCTAAAAATGTAAATTAAAACTGTGAAGCTAATTGGCATGCTGAACAATGCAAACAGGGAGAGGAAACAGAGGCTAAGACTTCGTTTGAGTCAGAAATAATAACTGTCGAAATATTACCACAACATCAACAAGTTTTTTATTTATATTAGTTTGCTTAATTATTCATTAAAGTATGCAAGAAACTCGATGGGGGCAAATGCTATATGCTCAAGGAAGCTGCTTCAAATATGTGAAAAGTTATTAAAACTTTGGCAAAGTGAACTGGAATGAAAAATTGAAAAGACGTAATTAATTTGAAAGCAAAATGTCTATAATTTTAATTCACATTGAAAAATGCTTCATGTTTGTGAACAATTTAAGATCATGAGATATATGTCGTTGGTATACTGTTATGATTAAAAAGTGTTTCAAAAAGCAAGCTTAGTTGTTAATTAAATGTTGTGTTTATATATCTTAATAAGTTTATGAGTTTCGGAGAACGAAAGAACGTGAGTTGTAGGACCTTGTGTCATATGTTCGCCAAACATGCCACAACTTATTCTGTATGCAACAGCAAGAACTCTCTGTCTCTTTTGTCTCTTCTAGCTGCCACTGGCGTTGCCTTGGGCCTGCTTTTTGTTTTGCTCTTCTTTGCTTGTTGTCTTTTTTGCTTTGTGTCCTTTTTTCTGTTTTTATTTATCTTGCTTGCGCTTTTTTTGCATTTACAATGAGGGCAAACCGCACAGACAACTAAACGCTCACACACATATGTATATGCATATGTAAATAATCTCACACATACATACTCATGCTTGGAAGAAGACAACGTGTGACAAGTGCAGGCGTCCCGCAACAACAACAAACACACACATACAAACACATAAGCAGAATACTTTAAATAGATGCACACATAAATTGCACTTTATATATTTATGCGCCGGCATACATGCAAATGCCGTTCATCTCCATGTGCCACATCACGGCTAGAAAAAAGCCAAGAAAGATGCGAGGGGTATCCGAGCTTACCAGCATCCTTGTAATTTGCTTATTATGGTTGCTGTCTTTTCCCATTGCTGTCGCCCTGATTATTAAATAGGAAATTACATCCATCCACAGATTAGTATGCAACAAAGTTAACATAAACAAGAAGAACGCTTTATTGATTATTTTTTGTTGAAATAAGAATCTAATCAAGTCCTCACACCAAACAAAAATGTCAAAAGCTATAAATTTTGTCATGTTTGCCCTTGTACTGACAGACACCTGCCTTATAATTGTATACTCTTTACTTTAAGCGCACCAAATGGCAAAGCACGACTGGTTGCATGCCTCACTGCGTCGTGCCATTTACACGCCTACAGTTGAACATTTCGTAGAAATTCAACAAAACTCATCCTCAAACTTAGTATTGCTTGGTATTAGTCATAGGCGAATGAGGAATGACTTTCTGTTCATCTGTTTTATAATTTTCACAGACGTCGCAAACACACACTCACAAACACACACTTATAAACAAGTCAGACGAGGTTGGCATTATTTATGTATATTTTCACCTATATTTATGATTTTTATACGTATACATAGAATTGCAGACAGAGGGAGAAAAAGGATGCTGTGAAAGTTGTTGTTTTTATAAGGAAATGCCTTAGAGAGCGCCCGTTTCGGTTCTCGCATGTACAAGATTTAAGTATATGGCCCACAAGCTAAAAAAATACATATAAATGTATATAGAAGTTGGGCTTGGCGATTCAACTTTGTTTGGTAGTTAGCCATGTGGGCGGCATGGAAAGCCTACTTTATTGCATTTGTATATGTGCATGTGTGTGTATTTGTTGTCTGTAGATGTGCTCGGTACCTCTAAGCGTTTTTCCGTTGCCTTCTGCGAATCAATAAAGCGTAAAAGCTAAAACAACATAATAAACATTATGTTCACACTGTAAAAACACAAATTCACAATATTTTTTTCTGGAGCACACACGGATTAAAGATACTCCGCTCAAAGTTCTCTGACTTATTTCGTAAGAAAAAAGTTTTTTTTTTTTGGAAATTCAACAGGGAATAGATTTGTGACCCACTTCCCTTTCAATATATATCAGGCTTTTGAGGTACAAAATAACTAAAAAGCAAAACTCTTCTTAGTTTTCAAAGTTTCTTTAACCTAAAATCTTGAATATTGAAAACTTTGAAACGACGTTTGAAACATTAGTCAAAATAATGAAAATCTGTGCAATAAAAATCGGTTAAGAAACACCAGATATATGGAACATTGAAGGTGAGTATGCAGTATGTGCGTACACACACTCACACATACTTGCAAGCACTGAATGTACGCGTAAATTAAAGGGTTCAGGGTATCGTCTAGTCGGGATTTCTCGACTAGATAATTCTTACTTATTTACTTTAGGGTAAGCGTAAATGTGTTTTGCTCCAGCTGCCAGCCAAGTCTAGCCATATAAAAGTTGTGCTTGTTCTCTCGTCTTTTCGTTACGTATTTTCGCCCACAATTCACGCTGCTGACTTTTTGTTTTGTCGCCTCTGCACATTGCCAGACAATTTTTTTTAGATATGTATGTATAAGATTCTTTATATATATTAAACATATACAACAGCATTCGGCTTTATTCGTCTTGTGTTGTGTTTGTGCTTTCGTCAGCAACGCCAGGCTATTGACAGCCAGCTCTTCATCTTTTCCTCGTAGCTTCTTTATTGCCCTATAGTCTGTTGTTTCGCTGGCAACATAAGGCGGCAGATGTGAAGGTGGAATTTTTAAAAATTGTCTGTATTGCGTGCTTTAAGCTCATAATTAACACGCGTTGCACATGGCGTATACGTGTTGTACTCTGTTTTTAATGAAAATTTATAGGATTGCTGTTGATAATTGCACATTTGTTGTTGGGCTGTTATTGCCCTTGCTTTAAGTACGTTGAAATTTATAGTTTTTATGCATGCTTATTATCATAACACATAAATAATTTGATTTTATTTTATTTAATATAATAATTCTATGGAAAATATTATGAAAACAAAAGATAAAACATATTTTCAGTGCTTTAAAAACCATTTAACAAAAGACAATACATCTGAAAAATACAAACTGCTCATTTGACAACAAAATTATTTATAAAACATCTTACAATAAAAGCTTAAGACGTCGTGTAATTCTTACAAATAATTCAAACATCACAAAAATCAGGAATTAATGTAGTGCCTAATGATATGTGTAATATTAAAATATATAAATCGATCAAGAAATGAAAATTTAAACGCAAATATTAAAAAATAAATAAATTAATAAATAAATAAAACAAACAGAGAAAAGTTGCTTTATTAAAATAAACAAACTTGCCATTGATAGCTTAATTGGCAGCAGCAAACGTTTGCGGCTAATATAAAAATAATCAATAATAACTTTAATCGGAAATTATCATCAAATTCAGCTTTAAGTTCAAGCACTTGGGTAAGTTAACTTTTAAACTTAATACATAAAAATATATGTTATTCAACTTTAAATACATAATTTTGATCAATTACACCGCAAAAGAACTGAAAACTTTTATGTTGCTACTCTTTAATTCATGTAGCTGACGGCAATCCTACGCGGCAACATTTGCCACTTACACTTCCCCCGCACCAGCAACTACTTCGTTTCCGCTCTACCCTACGAAACTCAGCCGCAAATGTCACATGCAAATTCAGTTTCCCTTGTAACGGAAATGCAAGCGAAAAAGTAGCAAGTAGCAAAGATTTTCATACATAACTTTTTATGTTGGTCGTTGTTGAGACTTTCAGGCGGAAAAGAATAAAATACGCCGCACAGGCAATGAGTCTGTGTACAAGTATGTTTATGTGTGTGTGTTTACTTTTGCGCCATTTTATTTCATTTTCATTTGCAATTTTCTTTTTGCGTGTGCACATTTCCATTGCGACATAGTCGTGACTTTTGCACTACACTGACTGACTAGGTTGACTGACTGGGTTGACAGACTGGGTTGATGTCTGGATCCATCTATATCTCTCTCTCTCTCCCTCCCGCACTCACTCCTTACATTTCTAATTACACGCTTATTTTCAACTAGAGACTGAGAGAGCGACAAACGGATGCTGCCCTGACAACGAGTAGCTTTTACCTCCGCCCTAATGACGATGCTAGAATGAACAAGTAAGAAGGCTCTAGTCGAGAAATCCCGACTAGACGATACCCTGATCCCTATACTTTACGCGTACAGTCAGTGCTTGCAAGTATGTGTGCGTGTGTGTACGACCATACTGCATACTGCATACTAAACTTCAAGGTTCCATATCTTCGGTGTTTCTTAACCGATTTTAAAAAAAATTTCACAGATTGTTATTATTTTGATTATTAATTCAAATGCCATCTAAAGTTTTTTCAATTTCAAGATTTTGTTGTTATCGATCACATGTGTATATCGGAAACGGGATGAGTTATCGAAAATCGAAAACAAACTTGTACTGCCTAGGGATTAGGCGAGCTTAAGTTCGAAATCTGGAGTCTCTAGCTCTTATAGTCTCTGAGATCGACGCGTTCATACATACAGACGGACAGACGGACAGACGGACAGACGGACAGACGGACGGACGGACAGACGGACAGACGGACATGGCTATATCGACTCGACTGTTGATGCTGATAAAGAATATATATACTTTATGGGGTCGGAGATGCTTCCTTCTGCCTGTTACATACTTTTGCACAACTTCATGATACCCTTTTTTCCCATTTTTAATGGGATCAGGGTATAAAAAGAAACAAACAGCAAATGCAGAAGAAGAAAGAGGAAAAGCAGTAGCAGTTCAGTCATCATCTTCTATGTCTACTGTCTTGTAAACATGTTTGCTTATGCCGCTTAGTTTTTATGCGTGTAGCAGGAGAGAAATTACTTTATCTCGTAAGTTTTTATGTGTCCTATTCTCAGTCGTACTCTATTTCATTCATGTTTGTGTGTACGATTGCTGATGAGCGCAAATTTCTTCTTTCTAATGCTGACTTTAATAACAAAAAAAGTGAGTAAGTTTTATGTTGTTTTGCCTATCGAGCGCTAGTTGCTCATGCAAGTTATGCTAAGTTGTATTAATGGTCAAGAAAAAACAGAGCGTTCATGTGAAACAATAGCAAATTCAATAAGTTTTTAAACATTAACAGTCATTCCGGACCCAACCTAAAATCGTAACCTTTTTAACATTCCTTTTGATTTTTGACCCCAAAAATGCTTAAACTATGACTTCGTTCACCCTTTGCAACATTTTGTTGTAGTTTTTGTTGTTGTTGTTCAACTGTGTTTGCCTTCCTGGCGCCAAAGTAATTAAATCAATGTGCATTTTGCTATTTATTGTTACATTTTCTCTATACTTTTAGCTGCGCTTTACGGGGGCTGCATGGGGTGGTTAAGCAGTTGAAGGTGTTGGTAGGGAGTCAGGCTCTCTGCTGACGCGTTTTAATTTCCATATTACGTGCGGCCATTCAATGAATCATCGAGGTTACAAGGCACAAACAAATAGAGAAATAGGAACACGTTTTAGTAGACGTTTTCGGCCATGCAAAGTTAAACTAAATAAATTGCATAATCCACAAAACAAATTGGAAAATGCAAACCGAACCCAAGCAATGAGCATACAATGTCCACAAGAACCAACAACAACACAAACAAATAGATCGAAACATTGTTGGATCTGGTCATTGTTATTGTTACACAATGGATTTTGCCATTGTCGTTGTTGCTGTTACTGTTATGTATCATTACAGTCCACAAATATTTATGCCAAATAACTCAACTTTTGCTAATTGCATATTTGGTGTTCATTAGGGTCATTCAACATATAGAAAGAGAGAGGTCCTCAAACAGCACAGTTGGTTACCATGATGCCATTAACATTGATATGTATACGAATATTCCTGACTCGGCTAATGTGCCGTTTGTTTAATTCCTGGAAACTCAAATACTCATGCAATCGAATTGTAAAAGTAATGAAATGTAAATATACATATAAATAAGGGATATTACATTCATATAATGATTTCGTTTTTCAATTCGCAGCATATATTTACAGTTTTTCTTCATTTGCATGGCAAATGAAAATGAAATCTGCAGGCGAAATACACAGTCGTAAAAAAAATGAGAAGCTTAAATGCTCTTTATTTGAATTAACGTTTCTTCAATATTGTGTGTAAGAATTTAGTTTGTGAACTTTAAATTTAAAGTTGTTTTTATACTTCATTCTTATTTAATAGTACTCGTAATAAAAACCATGTATCAAACCAAAATCAGTTAGCGTTTCATCTGCAATACGCATGGCAAATTCAGTTTCTTAGCTAATCGACCCCTTCTCGAAGGTAATCTGTACTCGGTTGCAAAACAAAGCCAAAAAAAAAAAAATATAAGCTAAAGCGGGAGAACGAAAAACAATCACTTTTAAATACTTGCCACTGACGTTGTGCGCATATTGAAAATTCGTTACAATGATATCCTCGGGCGGCTTAAAAAAAGAAACAATAACAAATTACTCTTTTAATGCCCGCCTGTATACACCCAATGTGATGATTGTGTGTGTTGGACAAAAGATTTTGCTTGTTTCGGTTTGGGAAAACATTTTTCCATATTAAACCATCAGACCTGCGGATGAAGCTACCTGCTGAAAATCGATTAAGCTTTTGGGTATAACTGATTGTTTGTTGGTTGTCTGACTCTCACTCTTTCTCTGCTCTGGATCCTGCGACTGCCAACTGCTGCCTGGGCTGTTGATTGAAAAGTTGGCGCATACAGGAGAATGAAGGATAAAGGCTCCGATAACAAAAGAGAGAATTGCTGAATGCTTTAACGTGCAGACAATAATCAACATGTTTATGTTTATATACACGGGGGAGTTTCGTCAGTCCCATGCCTTTAACGCTCCATCTGTCCAACCTCAACGAAACATCTTCCAACTACAACTCCACTTTTATCTTTAACCCCAGTTCTCTGTCTTTGTGTGTTTTAAAAGGGAAAACTTTTTGCCAGTATTTTCGCATCTTGCCTCCTTGCCTTTTTAAGCTTTCCTCATTCACATTCGCATTCTGTTTAGCATTTTCAAGGACGCGCTTCTTTGATGCGATACGCTAACATACACAGATAAACTTCACTCAGCAATAGGATTCAGTCCTCAGCTGTTAGTTATTCAATATTTTGGGTGTGTATAAAATTACTAAAAGGGTTTTTCTATCTTTGGTATGTGTGTTATATGCCAGCTGCTGACTGGATGACTTCTCCACTCTTCAAATGAGCAGCTGTAAAAGAATGACGGCTAAAAGTTATTTGGACTAGCACATCCGTTAGACATGTGTAAATAGCACACACACACGGTATATGCATATAAAAAAGAAAAGGCTAAAACTTCTTAGCCACGTGTTTAATTTTTGTTTTTCGTGCCTTTTATATATATACCAAATTAGAGACATTGTCAACCTTTGTATTCACCGCAAACAAATCGCTCAAGAATATATTTGCATTATGTATCCAATAATCAGTTTAAGTTAAACTGCAGTACTTGCAATATTACAACGCAGCATGTTGCGATTTCCCCTGGGGAGAGCAGCTTTTGCTTACTCATATATTTTGCCTGCTATGCCAACCATTTGACAGTTTTTCTTAAGTAATTTTGAATCTTGCAGACGTTGCATGTGCTTAAGCTATTTATCTTTCGCCGCTTATTGAATTTGATATGCAGTTTTTACTATGCAATCGAATCACTGTAAAATTTTGATTGGTTTTCACATTCAACATACAAAATTTCCGACATCACAGCTCATAACAAGTTTTGCCAGCGTGTCGTATGCTTGATAAACAAAACACAAGCAGAAGCTTAACGTTGCGCATACGCCACGTATTCAATGTATGAAGTACAAATAGGTGTCTCTAGCACACACACACACACACACACACACATACTAGGATGAAAGGACCAAACACCGCATTCGTGTTTATCGCTTAAATTGCCCAAGCATCTTATAAATACAAAAGCATAGCTGTGTGTACGTGGCCAAGGCGAACGAAAATCAATAGAATGTGTTTAATAAGCTGAAACTGTGCTTAGATAACACGTCTATAAGCAATGCTTTTATTCTTGTAGAAAAACAATGCGAATGGGTGGAAGAGTGTCATTTGTATCTTGTATCTCGTGTCTCTTAGCTGATGGCAACACGTGCTCTGCATTTTAATAAACTTTACTCCTTTATTTAGCTTTAGACTTTATACCTTTCCATAGGTATACGTCGTATCCTATTTGAGTATCGCTTTAGTCTCGTTTCTTCTGATAACATCAAGCTAATGTCTCAAATCTGCTAAGGGCACTCAATTCTAAGAAAAAATGTTTATTTGCCTTTTGTCATTTTGTCGTTGGTCACTAACCCAGACAACATTGCCCCAAAGCGGGAACTGACCGAGGAACGCGGACCTTGACTTGGCCTCTATTAGAAGCCTGTCATTCTTGTCTATTGTTGTTATTGCAGCTGCCTTTTTATTATAGGTTGGGCACTTGGTTTTTACTTCTTTTTAGGGTTTAGCTAAGCTTTTTTAACGCTTGAAAGTTTTTTAATATTTTATTCTGCTTCTTTTTGGTGTCTCTATTCTTGGTTAGTTTTTAAACTATAGTTCTGAGTGGCAGGCGTTGAACTTCTATTGTTGTTTGACATTTTGTGGCATTTTGGCTTAGCTTTTGCTCTGACACAAATTGAAAGCCTTAAAAGCAATGCATTGCACTTAAAATTGATGACTGCATGAAAAATATGTTGAGTTTTGGGCTTTTATTTTTGTTTTTGTCACCTAAAGATGCAAAAAATTAATTTAATATATTAATTTTTTTAATAATTGCGATTGCATTAAAACAATTTGTGTTCCAAAAACATTTTGCTCATCTTCAAACTCTCCCTTCCTAAAAACGAAAATATTTATGGGAAAATGCTTATGCCCGACGGCGAATTTAATGCGAGATGTGCCTGAATTTATGCGACTCACATATATTTTTTCTCGGTATTTTGCTTATTTTTTGGTTGACATATATAGAGAAGTAAATGTGTGCGTGTTGGTGTGTGGCAAAAGCATTTTGTGTGTGCGCCGTGCCAATATTTGAAGCCACAGCTTGGCGACCGACCAGATCATAATCTTTATGGCTATTGCCGAGCCGAACCCAAAGCGTATCCGACCAACGGCCGGACGAACGAAGCCGGCGAATAAGTCGAGCGGCAAACAAGCAATGAAATCAAATAAGCAGAAATAACACCAACAGTCAACTGTAGTATTAAGAACAAGAAATAAGAGGCAATAGGCAACAACAAATTGTGTGTGTCACATAAATTATTTGCTGCTGAATTGGCAATTATTTGTTGTAATTTATTGTGTGATAAATTAAACTGTGTTTGTGCATGTGTGTTTTATTGTGTTGGTGTTGGTAAATGCCTGGCAATGTGTTTTTTATTCAATTTCAAAATAATTAATTTTGCAGCAAAACGAATGCTCAGGATTTGCAGATGGCAGGCTTGTTTTTGTTGTTGGTTTTGCTGATGTTGCAGGAAGCACTCAAATATTTAAGCACCTGGCATTGTTTGCATTTGCAACATACAAGTTGCACTTTCAATGGGTTGCATTTTGTACAAAAGCTGCAACGGCAACTGCAACTGTAACAAACAACAGCTTTCATACAATATGTAATGACTTAAGTCAACGATGTCAATCATTGTTGTCATCTTCATTTAATCAATACATATACACAGCTTGTTGGAATGTGTATGTGTGTGTGTGTGTGTGTGTGTGTGTGTGTGTGTGTGTGTGTATTTGTCGGACGGACATTCACTTAACTGCCGACTGCTGCTACTGCTATTGATGCTGCAGTTGCTGATGTTGACAGAAACTTAACTTAACTCAAAACAACTTAATTTGATTCAATGTACACAAGCTTACATCGTCAAAGCTCACTCTGTCATCAGGACAGCTCTTCATCCAGCAGCTGCCTTGTCTTTTGCTTGACGTCACTGAATATGTTCTCAGCCTTGTGTTTAATATTTGGTTGTATCCAAGTTTTCGTTACAATAAAAATTCTGTCGATAATCGTGTTAACATAACATTAAAATAAATCATTAAAGTTCATAATGTGAAGAATATTTCTCAAGAATGAATATATATCTGAAAATTGCAATGCAATGCACACACAAAAATATACAAGCTCATTAAGTGCAGTGTAAACGCACAGACTCATTCGCAGCTCAATAAGCTAAGACCAAGACTCACGCTGAAAAGTGTGCTACAGAAAACTGAATATGCAACACAGTCCAAAAATCGTAGGTGCCTCGACCTGCTTATTGCACATACGCAGCGTGGTACTACATTTATTGATGCTGTGCTTGCCACCCTGCGTATCGCACTGAGAGTGCATTGAAAGACATAAATCTTGTTTCCGTGTGCACAGACAAAAGGCAAAGAAACGAGAATTGAGAAAACGGCACAGGCCCAGCATAATGCCGAGTCAGAAGTTGCTTTCGATTGCCTTGGCAATAATTTACGATCTGTGACCCTGCAGGTTGTCACGAGGTTCATCGTAATGCTTTCAATAGCATTTGCGTTTTGCCCTTACTCCGAATGTTATAGCGCTTATGAAATATGGGCTCTAATTGATGTCATTTTGGTGTTTGGCATAGCGAATGCAGTTTGGCTATGGTTTTGATTTGTGTGTGTGTGTGTGTGGATCAGTAATTGGTTTGCTTGTCGTCACCAAAGCTTTGGCGTAAACTAATTTATCTATGTTAGTTCAAATAGCTATTGGAAATTGAACTTAATTTTAAATATTCATATACATGCGTATAGAACTAATGCGTTTGCCTTTGCTCATTTAATGCACAATTTAATTTATGCATTTTCAATTGCATTTTGTATTTGAGGTTCTGAGCTCGTTGTCCGCCATTTAAAATATTTCCCAGCTTATTTTCAGCTAAACATTTTATTATTATGTTTATGCTTTTTGAAATTCCAAAAAGTATAGATAAATTTAATTTATTGCTTCTAAATAGCTATTTTTGTGAATTTTGTGCAGAGATTTAGTTATATATAAGTTATTTATAGCTTTGGGATTTGGCTGCAGAGATTGATGCCTTTGTATTTAAATTTAGTTTAGTTGATAATGAAACAATGAATGAATAAAATTATTGAGGTTTTTAGCTTATGTTATGGAAATAACATTTTGAAATGTATATAAAAAATTTATTCCAACAATTAAGCTTATCGAATGTGAGCAGTTTTTTTTGATTGACATTTAACATTTAACAACATTTGTATATTTCTAAACAAAGAGACGATTTATTTAATTTAAACTATTAGCTTCAACAATCTAAGTATTCCGATTGAAACTAACTAAACCAAACGTTCATCACCACAAACAGTTAGGCGTTCCGACCAAATGAGGTCTGACCATAAGACAACAGAATACAAAAGAAGAGAGAGAAAGGGAGTTGGCAAAATAAAGGAAAAAATAATTGCAAAGCAAATTCGTTGGCTCTTGTTGGCATTGCCAATTTAAGCGAAAATGCAATTGAAACTTGCAATGAATACTTAAACATACGCACACAATCAAAACACACACACACACAGGAGATGGACGGGTAGAACAAAATTAACACAAGTCCATCATATGGTTGTTTTCATTGTGTACGAATGTGGTTTTATATTCTCATTTCGTTCTCTGCGCTGTCAGTCAGCCAAATGAGCATAAAAATTGTAAATAAATTACGTCACACACATGGCGCACGGGGGTAATTAAAATATAGTTAATTGTTCAAGTTCCTGGTGGTAAGGAGAAGTTGCAACAGCCACAGCACCAGCACCACCAAAAGTAGTAGAAGACAAAGTCATGCGGCACAAGTTTGCGCTTAAATCATAGCTACGAACATACATGCCTGGAGTGCAGTCTGTGCAAGATAAGGCCGAAAAGTTAGCTACAACTACAACACATAGCTGCATATCTGGCATATACACATGTACACTCGAATGTATGTGTGGGATGACGGGTAAATGCATATAACTCATACGACATGTGTGACAGCAATTGCCTAAGGAGCAGGCAGAACAAGTGTAGGGCAGGCGACAATCCATAAGTTCTCGAAAATAAGTGAGACAGAGGACGAAAGCAACCTTCTTTAAACACTGATGTAAAAGCTTTTGTTGAATGAAATGAAATGCATTATCTATCTTAAAGAGAAGATTTAAGGAGAGAATGAGCAGTACGTACATCTTAACAATGATATGTGGAAATAGTTTGGGGAAATTTTAAAAGAATTTGTGTGAATAAATGTGTTGACATATTTAAACACTTGGTTGGAAGCTTGCAACAAACAAGAGGTTTCGAAATGCGTTCATTACTCGTACTTTAATGCCAAGACCTTTGCCTAAGCCTTTTTAATTGGCATTGTAAATGCCAAGTGACTTTACAGCTCTCAGCCGGCCAGCACTCTGCCCTTTGGTTAACTCTGCCTTCCCAACCAAGAACTGACTGTCTTGGCCTTACTTCTTGATTTATGCACGAACAAGCTGCCAAAACGTCTTTAGGTGTTCCCTGCACGTCTGCAGCAATTTCAATTTGCGTTAACTAGTCGTAGACCTAGGCCTGCTTAACAGCTTCAACTGGTGATGGTTACTCCTACCCCTACTACTCCGTCATCATTCACCCCTGCTGCTGGTTTTGGTTGCTTACTTGGACAAACCCTTTTGCTGTAGCTGGCGACAAGCGAACTGAGTTCGGCATCCGGTATTGTTGCCATTGTCACGGTTGGCCTGCCATTGCGGCACGCCATTCTCTTGATTTGATTTTGCAAACCTTGTTTGTGGGCGTGGTCCACTCTCGCCCCTCCCTGCAAGATTTCGCATGTGAAATTTTCGCTGACTGACATGTCGTCTCTGTTGTTTTTCAGCTTTCCCTTATTTTTTTGGCGAGTTTCGAGTCGGTCTGTAATTTTTGAATGCATTTAAACGGCTGTCAAGTGGCCCACGTCACGTTTTGTTGCCTACTTTTGTGCGTTGCCCGCGAATAAGCCAACGAACTGTTGAAATATGCAGAAAGCTCCAGCACTTACGACCGCACAAGCGTTTCATCAACAACAACAACACATGAGCGTCCTTTCCATGAAATTTAGACTTTTTCAGCATTCAAAAAATGCCATCGCATACCAGAGCAAAAAAGAAATAAAATGTATTTTTATTCGCTAGTTGTAGGCCCAACATTGAATGCTTTTATTCTTTCTTGACGACGGGAAATTCAACGAGTTCCCTGGGACTCCAACATAGAGAAAAATACATAAGTTGCATTTGAAGTTAAAGTAAGTTTAACATTTCCCATAATCAAATTTGATCATTTTGCTTTAAATTTGCAAGTGCTACTATAAGATACGGTAAATTAACACCTGATTATAATATTTCATCGTACGGTAGTGTATTTTCAGAGCGGCTCGGTGATCAATTTGCATATGTTGCTTATTGTGCGATGTTCGCTCACAGAGCGCATACAAATTTGTATAAAATGTTTGAAACTTTTCGCTTAACAACAACAACAAACGCTCTGTCTGTCTGTCGTTCAGTCTGGTTTTCTTTCAGCCTGCCTGTTTGGTTGGTTTTTTAGTCTGCCTACAGAAACAGCAAAAAAAAAGTTTTAACTGATTACGTTTGCTGTTGATAATGTTGAGTGACATTTGGTTTGCGTATTAACTTAAGTGAGCGACAGCATGCCCCTGGCCCCTTCCTCATCTCCTGTTGTCCGTTGCCACTGCCATTGCCCTTCTGTGCTGGGTCTCTTTGCCTGGCGTGTGTGTGTCAGTGAGCTCTGGTTGAACTCACCTCGGAGATGGGAACACTGCGAGTTTGGCATTTGCGTGCACACTGATTGCCAAGGGGAATGCATTTCAATTAAAAACGATATTTTAATGTGTGTGAGCGAGTTGCTTCACTGCTGAGGGGTTTCACTAGGGGAAGTTAACATTTTTAGAAATGAAAGAAATTAATTTTAATTAAGCGTGCCATGTGAAACTTTAAATATAGTATAAAGCCGTATAATGGCATGCATAAAGATATTATTAGTGGTACAAAATGTTCGCTGAAACTCAATTATGTTAACCTTACAAAAGCAGTTCACTTTTTAACTAACTATTTTTCCAACTTTCATGAACATTACTTGTCTTGCCAACCCAATGTTATAACAAGAATGTGCATTTTCAACATATACCTCGAAAAACCAGAGCTCGACACTTGGCCATACCATACCATCAATTGTCAAATAAATAAATGTTGGACATTCAAATTGTACCTGTTCTCGTAACGCTATGCCCAAAAACTTACCCTTAACCTTAGCCCGTTTAGTCAGTGTTAGTCAGTGTTAAAATGCATGCATATTTCTTTTAAGCCCTTTTGCCAAACCAATAAACCAGCACTTAACCACAATTACCCCCTTTGCAACCAAGAACGAGCTTGCCACAGCCAGCAGCAGCCCTTGCATCGTTTTTTATGCCTCAAACTCAAACTCAACACCCAATGATTGTGTGTGTGTGTTTGTGTGTGTGTGTCTACAGAATCATGTGCACTGCAATCAGTCTTCATTTACACTTTGCACCTGCGGCACACTCTTGCCAGCCTGGGTTTGTGAACAACACGAACATTGAAGGGCGTAGTTGAGTTGAGCAGTTAGTAGCTGTAGGGGACAGTGGTTGGGAAAGGAAGAGAGAGGAACTTCGGGGCCAACAACTTTGAACCTGCATGCAAGCACGGGCCAACCAAAAGCCTGAGCAGAGTGTGAGTTCAAAAGAGAGAATGAATAGACGAGAGAAACAAACAAACAAACAAATAAACATTTTATATGAAGCTAAGAGAAGGAACAAAGGGGAAGGTGTGGGGCTTTGGGTCGAGGTTTCAGCAACTTTGGCGGTCTGCTGTCGTACATCGTTGGGAAAGTGAAACAAGCTGATTTTTATTATAACTCTATGTATAACAATTGTTGCCCTGTTGATGTTGCTGCTGTTGTACAAAAGTTGCTTTCATGTAATGCTAACGAGTAACAATAACAGCAACAACAACAGAACTTTCCAACCAGTTTTCATGTTCGGTTTTTAGCTATTGTATTAACTTGACTTTTATTCCATCATTTTCGTTTTTGTTGTTGTTGATATTGCTCTTCGTGTTCATTGTTATTGTTAACATTCCGCATAGTCGAGCTTTGATATTAATTTTGTTTGCCACCCCAATATCACTTTCACGTTGCCTTGTTTCTGTCTGTTGCAATAAATGATTTTTATATTTTTTGTGTTTAAGTGAGATTTCAATATTCGTTGTGGGCTTGCTTTCTGTTTTATATTATGTATACGTCATGTTGTTGCCTGCGGCTGTACGGTTTTTGTTTTACTATTTTGCTGTTGTTAGGTGCTGCTGCCGTTGTTTGCCATTTGCATTGTGATCGAGAGTCAAATAATTACAAATGTTAGCTATAATTATGAACTGTGGCTGAAATTTGAATTATGAATAAAATAAGTACAATCTGAAGCTTGAAGTTTAACAGGGTGTGTAAAGGTGAGCAAGAACCAAATGATATATATTAAATGAAGTAGGTTGCATTTAGGATAAAAGGGTATCTTCTTGCCGTTAAGGTAATCTTTTAAATGGCATTCTGATTTGTTGAGCAAAGCTTGTCAATGCGGTTGTGGCAAAGCTCTTCACAATACTTGACAGAATGTGAAACATTTCAGCTGACTCACAAAGATTAAGTGCATCGAGCGTTGTGCAATGAGTCACCAAAAAAACCTTGTCTAGAAAGTTTTTGAAGTGAACTGTAACTGTAATTTGCATATTCAAGCTTAGTTTATCGAGTTGCGTTAAATTTAAAACTAAGCTATTGTTAAAGTAGAAATTGTGAGTAAGCAAAGCTGAATCAGCTTACAGCTGTATACACCAAAAATCTTTTATTCTAAAACGATTTAATAAGTTTATCTCTTAAATACTTGCTGTTATTTTTTCAAAAGAAACATTCACACAACTAAGCTGACTGTCTCAGGACTTAACATGTTGATTTCTAATTTCCGTCAAAAGCAAACTGGTGACAACAGTTGACACTGACAGACCTGCACTGGTCAACCAGTCAACCAAACAACCCCAACCACATCTAAGCAATACCAAACATAAACAGACAAAGGAACACATAGATACAGAGACCGAAGCAGATGCACTGATGAAGTCTGCCTTTGTTGTGTCATTACAATATGTCAAAATCATTTATACGCCCTGAACAGACTTTGAGACAGAACTTAATACAAGTCTGGTCTGTTCGGGTCTGTTTTAGTCCGGTTATACTTGGTTTGATTTGGTTGCATTAATGTTATAATGGCTCAAGGCATGTCAACAACCCACCTACATGGGTTTGGGTCTAACTGGGCAACCGCAAATAAGTTTTTGGCTCTTTGTGCAACGACTTTGTTGTAGGTTTGGAATGCTGCTTTCTGTTTGTGTTATTTGTCTGCTTATAATTTACAGTGCAAATGACCGAAAGGTTGTCTGGCTGCCAGACTCGACTGTTGGCTTGGCCAAAAGCAAATAACAGCTTTATGAATTAATGATTGCTGAGCATGGCAAGAGAATTTTAGTTAAATTTCTAGTGAATTTTGGTTGCCTTTGTGTTCCCATTGTTGCAATGTATGGAAATATTTCAAAGATTTCGAGCCAAAGTACCTTTAATTATGTTATGTATAGTAAAAAATCTTAAGTCAAACAACAATTGCTTTTTATCCTCTTGTTTGCCACTGTTTGCACTTAAGCTTCTCGATGCACTCGTCCTTCATGAAGGTCTAAAGTTATTTGCTAAATCTTGTACAGAGTATTCAAGTTTCGCTGCTCTTTAACTCATTAGATTTGATTGCATATTGCTGATACGCCTTGTGGTCAAACAGACTTTGGCCTGAATGCCTTTTGCTTTGTGAGCACCAGTCGGGCATTCTGCTTATTATACTGGTTAGATTGAAATCTATTGTGTTTAGATTTGCGGCTAACCAAGTTGTTAATATGCAAAATCATTTACTCGAGACGAATTTTGAGTAAAAGACAATGGCATCTTATGGTCAACATTTGCGGCTGGCAAACTTCTTGCAGCTACTGTAAATACATTGAAACTTATTGCAAATATTATTTTGTACACCATACTTAACTGTGTACTTTATTTGGCGTCACCGTAATCCACTGTCCAATAATCTTAATTGTATTTTCATGCTGAATTTTACACACAGTTTGAAACTTAATTGCAAATTGTATTAAGAGAATATATTTTATGTATGTATTGTTTGTACAACTATTAATACAAAGATAATTTCGATATTGTACGCATTGTTAAATCAGATATTTGCTCAGATTGCTGTGAGTGTGGTTGTTAAATTTGTGCCTTTGATTAAGTCCTTTAAAATATATTTGGGTTATTCCTTATCTAGCCTCAAAGCGAATAATGACATTGTCTCAGGCCATTTTCGAGCGTTAAGCGCAACTAGAACAAAACTTAATAATTCTTTAAAGTCAAACCAGCTTCAGCTTTATATATTCAAATTATAAAAAAAGAATAAGAGAAAGAGGAAGAGAGAAAGTCGCACATTGAGCCTTAAGCGTCGTAAGTTTTGAACACGAACTTTGTTATGGAAACTATTGGAATGAAAGTGTTTTCAAACTCAAATCTTTCTATATCTTGAGTTGGAGTCACAGTTGGCAGATTTATGTAATGAAAATGTGATTAATCTCTTTCAACCAAACTTTTTTTTTGTGTTCAAGGAGTTAATGTTATTAAGACTTATTGAAAATGCAACGTTACAATTAGAACGCCAATCTGTTGTGTGACGTAAAATATACTAGTGACAACTTTAAAATTGGCTTCGGAACTCGACTTCACAGACGCAGACGCCATTTTAGTTAAGCCACTGAAACGCGATTCTAGCAGAATTTACGGCCTTGGCTGGGCAGGATTAAGCGCTTGAGTTTTGTGTGGAAATAGAGGCACACACATGCCAGCTTATACCAGAATAGAAACTGTGTCTTTGTCTGTCTATGAGCCGGTTTAAGCTAATCTATGAGACTAACTAGGCACAGGGTGCAATAACAGATCTTTTATTCCATTTGTAAGGGATTTAACATTTATTTAAAAGTTATTCGCACATTTTTTCCAATTTGGTTTTTGTGTTATTTTCCTAGGCTAAATTCTCGAGCTCTTTTTGGCTTGGTTTGTTGACTTTCATTGAGAAAATGTCGGCGTTTCCGTTATTTTCATTTCCTATGTGTTAGTTGACGCTGCTAACGTTGTCGTCGCCGGCGTCAACATCGGCGTTGGCGTTGTTTAAAAATGAAATTCTTGGCACCAATTCAACACTAAATTGATTTTGAACAATAGAGAGACGCGCAATGGCCGGGCAAGCGGCTACTCCATCCATTTGCTATCTTTGGCAATTTATCTCGCCATGATTTTCGACTATTTCATCGAGCAACGTTTCCGCTTGTCCTATATGTATGTATGTATGTTTGTTTGTACATATATTTTTGCATAGCAAGGACCAAAACAACAGTAAAATTTCCAAAATGGCGATTATGCGGTTAATTCAACGAAGTTTGTATACACTTGTTCAGTTTTTATCTAAATTGAAGAAAAAAATTTAGTTAGTATAAGGTACGAAAAGTATACTAAAAGAACATAAAGTAATTACGCACATATGTTGTACATCAATAATAACTAGTTTTGAATAACTAGTTTATATATAATCTATAATTGAAATCTTTGTTTAATAATTTTTTTTTTCGATTACAAAGCGCTTATGCCTTTAAAGAGCATCGCCTGCAATTAAAGCTGCAAATAATAGTCGTCAAATTCAATTTGAAGCTCGACTGCCTCCTATTATCATCCTTAAAACGCCGAGCGATGCAAATTTATATGTGTCGAGGCCGAGGGATCGCTGCAAGTGTTGGAGCTTTGTACTATTACTGGCATAGGGTTTGATTGTGCCATGGGGTTCGTTGGGACTGGGTGCTATCATAATTTTTCCGCTGCTTGCACACACAAAGCCATTTTTAGTTTGCATCGTCGTCGTCGACGCCGCCGACATAATCAATAGTTGTGACTTCCTTTAATGGTTTTCCGGTGATTCAGCACTTCCGTGAAGCTCTTTCGCTTCTCGTTTCAAGCTCTACTATTATTTTATTTTGCAAATTTCGCCTCTTTTGTCACTTGTTGGACTTGCATGGCTGAGTTGCGACTGGTTGCACTTTAATTTTACACGATTTACGAAGCATTTTACGACCCAAGCACATACAACAACAATAAAATATCAGATAGACGACAAACATGAGAAGTGTGCAAATTAAGTGCACGATTTGTTAAGGGGAGTAGCTTTTGTCAGTGATTTTTGGCATGATTCAGTTTAAGAACTTATTAATATTTCGGTGTGAAATTTATCTCCTTTGCGAATACCACAAACGTTAGTTCGCAGGTTTTGCTAAAAAACTATTATGTCATGTCGATGAAAAGAAGAAACAGATGAGGAACAACAGCCGAAAAAAGCAGAAATTGCCATAAGGGCTCATAAGCTTTTATAATATTTTTTCACGCGCCGTAGATTTTGTCAATTTTATGAAAGTGTTTTTATATTTTTTTATTATGTCCATTTGGGTGTGAGGTTGTTTCGGTTTCATAACCAATGCTGGATTTATTTAAGGAATAAATACGCTGTTCTAGTATTTTTGAAGGGGGATATTAGTTTCTAAATTTTCTGAGCAAAACTTTGGTTATATAAAATGCAAGGAAATAAATATTAATAAGCAATAATACCTGTCTATTGTGTCATATCATTAGTTTTAAAAGCTTTTCCGCATAAATATAATGTATCAAATGAAATAAAATGTATTAGCTTTGACCAAACAGCGTATTAATATTGTATTTATCTAAAATTAAGTTGGGTAGCGTACACAAATTGCTCTTGCCAACGATCAGGAGCACATTTAATATTACATACGTTTGCCTACCATATGTATATTTTGTTTCATACTTTTTATCTGCCTATTTTGATATTATTTTTACTTTTTTTGTACTGTTGTTAAAAACTAAAACACATGTTACGTGTTGTGTTTGTTGGTCAACCAACACAAAACATAAAAAAGGTTGTGGAAAAATATGTGCAAGAATTTGACCATTATCATCAAAAGCCGACATAGGCACGTCAGTTAGTTATGGTTGTGGCTAGAGATTCAGTTCATGTGGTGTTACATTTAATTTTACCCGTGCACACTGCCATTATTCACAACAGCTTTGCATACATATTTATACATCTGTATAGTTTCATATTCATATTTTGCTGAGTTTTCTATCTATTTTATTGTATGGTTTTTGCTACAATAGCAGTTCGTTAGGACTTTAACTATTCTTAATTGCAGATTTCGCAGATTAGATTTTTTATGCGCTTAACTTTTATGTTAACACTTGAGGTCACATGTTGTTTAAGGTTTGCTCTGCGCTCAACTTAATGCATTTTAATTAAGAGTGGAGTCGACTCTAGCTTCCGCTCCTGCATCGGCTGCAACTGCACAGCGCCAAACTTTATGCTTTTACATTTTGTGCATAATTTTTAACCGCGTGACCAAAAAGTAAGCTTTGAACAGAATAACGAAGGCTTAATACTCTTCAAATCAATTCTCGATAAATAAAGTTTTAAATAATATTATCTGCCACTGCTTTTGATTATGGATATCAACTAAAGCTATTGAATAAATTGAAAAACAATCGGATTGTAACGTTCAATTTATACTTCATTTCTTTAAAAACATTCACCTTTTGCAAGTGTATACAAATTTCACATATTTATGCAAGTAAAATAGTTTTTAATCTGATAAAAGTGTGCGATGTCGCATTGGGCGACACCTTCTCCAGCAAGAGGTTCAGTCTGTGGTCTCAGTGGTAGCCAGGCGTTGCTGCGAATTCATTAAGGAATTCAATTTAAATGCACATTTTACATTTTGCGTGGACAACGCGGCGAGTGAGCAACTTTGGCTACGTTGACTCTGTCACTTGAATGCCATCGTTGACGCTTTGTGTATTAAATCTGCTCTTATTAATATTCATGAAAGTTGAAAAGTTTTTCGGTTATTTATTTAATGTGCGAACTCTACAAACCGAAGCTGAATGACATACACGGTGTCTGGACCAGTGTGGGCATAAATTTTTATCATCACGTGCGAGTTTTTATAAATAATGCAGATAATTGACATTAACCTGAGATATGCAAATATGCAACAGTTAAACAGTTATGTTTGGCTCTGTGTTTTAAAAGTTTTAATCGAATTTTGAGCAAGCTTGAAATTAAATGTGTTTTGTTGATACTTTTTGAATGGCCCTGCACAGCTCCGACCATGAGAATTGTTTGAGCATCTCATTTATTCAGCTATGACATTAAATTGTAATTTGAGCGTTTTATTTATGCATTGCCTTAGCCGTGTTGCCGATTGTCTCCCTAGGGCGTGTTCAAAAGTGGCAACGAAAATCTAAATATTCATTGCTTTGGGAAATCTCATTAGTTTCTTGTCCTCAGCTTTTCTTATTGTGTTTTTTGCGTGCGCCAATGGATTTAAATCAATGTTAAGGCTATGTATTTCAATTTCTTGTATTTGACTTCGTTTCTCTTTTTTGTTCTTGTGTTTTATTAAAATAAAATCGATTAACATGATACATAATAATAATACATAATAACAAGAAGTCATATTTTCAATTTAGTTTCTATCTGACATGCTTTGTACAAACTGGTAAACATTTCTGTTACATTTTTTAAAGTATAACAAATCAATTAATTTCATACTAGATACAAATTCTTTCGGCTTATGTAAAATAAAATAAATGTTAGCTTTTTGTACGAAACCATTATGAAGACACTTACCAAGTGTATCGGTACTTACATAATAGTTGTGAGTGCACTGGTCACCTTGGCATGGGTTGCACACATCAAGAGGACAGCACTGCGAAACCATATAACAACTCTTAAACATATTCCAAAATATAAAAACATTCCAGTCGAGCGCCAAGCACAACAAGAATTCATTTGGCAGCGCATTCTGTCAGCACCAAGACTAAGACTCGGCTTCCATTACAGCAGCAATCGCAGTCGAAGTGATGTTCGTTATGTACTCGGTGTGCCTACTGTGCCTCGCAAGGGCACGAACTACCTGTTGCAAACCCTAGAAGATCTTGTTGTGAACATGAGAAACTACCATCGTCGTCATTGTTTAATAGTTGTTTTTATTGGTGAGACGGATATGCAAAAGGTGAAACAAATATTTGTAGAATTGAGCGATCTTTTTGGCCATCATTTGGATGATGGACTAATCAGTGTTATATCACCACCAGCAAATTATTACCCCGACTTTGAGTCACTCTACATAACGTTGTATGATGAACCAGAAAGGGCACACTGGCGTACCAAACAAAACCTGGACTATATGTTATTAATGACCTACGCACAAAGTCGTGGTGATTACTATCTACAATTAGAGGATGACATTAAGCCGGCGTTTGGGTATATGGACTACGTTGATAAGCTTTCGAGTTTGCATTCAAACTTTCGTTTGAGTGTTCAAAATTGGATTGTGTTGAGTTTCTGTGATTTGGGATTCATTGGCAAGCTGTTTCACATGAAGGAACTCAAACCATTCCTAGTCTATGTGAAAATCTTCTACAATGATCAGCCCATCGATTGGCTATTGGAATCATATGTAATGTTAAAAGCCTGTCGCTGGAATGTCTTTCACACGCGTGACTGTGATAGAGATTATAATATGTATTTTATACGCTCCGCTCAATCACAATTCCAACACATTGGCGCGAAGTCTTCGCTGCATAAAAAGGTGCAAAAGTTGACGGATAAAAATTTCAATGGAAATTCGGGTAGGACTCAAATGAGACATCTGCGACAGCCCTTTAACTTGATAATGTCGCACATGAACACAATGCTACAAAAGAAATATCTGGAAAATGGCAAATCTTTTTTTTGGGGCTACATGCCACAAGAATCTTCAATTCTGCGTTACATGAAGGCTCATCAAAACTATACTGGACAGATACGAATAAGAGATGTTTCTCAAAGCTTCGTCGACCTAATTGTAGATGTGTTGGATGAAAAAATGGCGTTAAATAGAGAAGATACCAAACATTGTGGTTTTATTATGAGTTATACTCACCAGATTGATCAAAAGTCACACATTATGTATTACTGCGAAGACAATGAAAAAGGCTTTTGGAGTGGAAAGGCTTTAAACGTGGCTCTGAGATTTCGCATGCAAATGGGCATATTTTTGTGGTGTATTCTAGTATT
>JAWNNS010000296.1:0-33272 GCA_035044605.1 Scaptomyza cyrtandrae | reverse complement strand
CGTATGCCGGGTAGTGTGCCGCGGAAGGCACTGAGGGCGGGCTGGTAGGGGATGTTGGGACGGTCGCGGCTGAACGCACGTATGCCTCGCCAACGCAAGTTTCCCTTGACTGAAAAAAAAAGAGCCCTTGATTCACTGTATCACAATTTAAGCGCAAGATTACCTTGCAAAAAGGTTGAAACGGGCACAAAAAGGTTGTGTTGAAAAGGTTTTTCATTCTGACAATTGTCACTATATCCGCTGCGTCAAGCATAGCTTGGGCAGCCGGTGCAGAACATCAACTATAGTTTTAAATATGGTAGCGTTTAACCGCGATGCTTGCAGATTTAATTTTTGTTGGCACGTCTGCTCAAGCGAAAATTTCACACTTGCAATACGGAAATGCGTGAAGCTGCCGGTGCATGTGTCGACAGCGCAGCCGCGCAGACTTGCATGTCGATCGTTAGGGGCTGCCAGACTTGCGTGCAGCTCAGCTGACGGTTGGGGTTGCCAGACTTTGAATCTTGGTGCTCGAATTGCCGTTACGGTTTGAATTTGAATTTGAATAATAATAATAATAAAATGAATAATTATTAAAGTTAATTTAGGTCGATTCTCATCGAACCCTTACACCACCCCACACAGGTTTGATCGTTACCCACTGGGTGAAGATAAAGCCTGGAAAGAAACTTAAAGAGTGACGATAGATCGATTACCATAGGTCTTTTGCATGGAATCGTCATAACTCTTTCCCATTTAAGTCTTTAATCAAATAAATCGATTGACCAAGCTTTGCTTTAATGCGCGCCTTAGTTCCTAATTTTGCAATATAGCTAATTTTGCAATATAAGTAGCGGCCGCATTACTCAAAATAAAATCACGCTTAATGACTGCATGAGCTGCAGTTATGGACCGATTTAGCCTTTCCGCTGCGTTTGACTGAGGAGCATAAGCTCCAGTGAAATGAAAGTAGAAAAATCATGGGTTTTTAAGCTGAGAACCATTATTACTCACAATTATTTCGAGCACTCCAAAACAAAAGCTCATTTCTCAAATAATCAATTATTACTTTTGAATTAAATTTCTTTACAGCTTTGAGGAATGTGAATTTTGAAAAATGGTTAAGTACGATGAAAATGCCAACATTTCCATTTTTCGTACGCGGAAAAGGTCCGATAAAATCAATATATAATCTTTAAAACGGCCTCTCGCTTAACACTTGACTACCCATGGGCGGTCTTAAGCACAGGTAGGATACTATAAAGCTACGTACATCAACCACCATTTTCGGCCAAAAGAATCTTCGACGACTTCGCTCGAAGCATTTGACTGTGGATTCTGAAACATATAGTTTCCAACAATCATCGTTACTGTTCTCACACATAATACTACGCTGATAAACAAACATAGCTATGACTCTAACATCCGGGGGATTCACTTTCTGATATTTGTCTCTCAACTTTCAGTATTATTCAGACTAAAAAGCATCTGAGTCTAAATCTATCTCCGGAAAACTGTTAATATCGAGGGTGGCAATATCGTAGACCCCCTCGTAACATCTCGAAAGCGACATTTTCACTACCTTTTTGGTATAGGGGTCGATTTGGAATGGTAAATGCTGTTTTTATGCATGAGTTTTCATCTAAACGAATTTGCCAAAATGCATCTTTTAAGTCAATTTTGGATATGCAATGCACTGGGGGAAGTCTACTTATTAATCCATCAAGACTTGGCATCGGATACGCATCCTTTACAGTAACAGCATTGAACTATCGCGCATCTAAACAAAATCTAACCTTTCCGGGATTAACAACGAGTGTAACTGGAGAAGACCAACGGGATGTAGTAGCTTCTTCAATAACGCCTACTTGTATCATTCCATCAACTTCTTCACATAATAATTTTTCTTTAGCAGGGGACAGAGGATAAGACTTTTGCTTTATCGGTTTGGCATCTGCTGTGTCGATCTCATGCTCAACCATAAATGTCTCAACCAAACCACTACGTTATCGATAACAGATTGTAATTGGTTTCTTTGAACTGAATCAAGTTCGTCCTTGCTTAAGAGTTCTTATTTGTGCTTTTTATTTCATTCACAACATATCCACATTGGATTGAAATGTAAAAGTCTTTCCAAAAATCCATTCTACATATTACATTTTGTTTAATGGAGGGTACAACCAAAAATTAAAAATCGAATTGTACGCTACAGGTATATGCGCTAAACCTGCCACTACCTTCTTCTGACCATCGGCTGTCTGGACCACTCCATTCAATTTCTCGACTTTTATCGGCTCTGAGATAAGGTGTTTAGCCAAGTCTGCACCAATAAGCTCTTATTGGCACAGCTGTCCAAAAGTGCTAAATATGGTTTCCCAAACTTGTGTCGGAGGCAGCAGCGGCTTACAAATATTTTAAGCACCCAAATTTAAATCTTAACATAACTTATAACGCATAACTTGCGCATCACTAATTGTCGTTTTTGCCTTGCACATTCGAAATTATCTAATTGCATAGATAACACTTCGTCTGGCTGCTTGGCATTGCTTATCCAGTTCTATTCCACACTCCTTGTTACACATTCGTCGGTTGCGGTTGCGCGTTAGCATATAGTTGTCACGCGCAATAATAATAAAAGCAAAGCTAAGCTAGTTAAACTGTAATAAATGAAAGCAATCAATTAATAACTAATTTTCAATAAAGTAAAATAATCACAAACTTTCTGCAGATTTCGAACATAGGTGAACACAAAATAGTGTCTCCTCTAAACAACTTCTATCTCAGTAAAGGGTCTAATATCGCAAGGTTTATTTATAATTGAAGATATTGTGTAGAGATTTAGGCGATGTTTATTACACAAAAAGTTTTTCATACGCAAGGCAGAACGAGTCTTTTGAACTTTAACAGCATCCACATTTAAGATGACTGCTTTTCGCTCTCTATACTCTCGCAAACAAACATGATACGGCTTAAAAATCTGATGTTGATCTGGTACTTCAGATAATTTAATAGGTACGTCAGGTAAATAAGATTTGTCTGGTAATGATAAATGTACATCTGGTAAGTTTGTTTTATTATCCAAAGCTATTGTCGGATGTTCGTTTTCGGAACTCGATGAACATCCTTCAATGAGTTTTCCGATTTTGATTTGCAATGGCCACAGTTTGGCTTATACATATCTAGTTGTCCATCGCGTCAAGGAACTCATCAAAATTTTAATTTCCGCCTTGCTTGCGACATCGCATGACATTTTTGATATCTCGATCAGTTCGTTAGTCTTGATATCTTTCTCTTAAACGGTGGCACAACTCATGCCATCCCATATGACCCACACTTCTATGTACCCGCCAATAGAATGCAAGGACTGGGCCTTTAAAATATTGAGAGGTAAGACAATTGACGCGATAAGTAGAGTCTCCAATGGGGACGTCATTCGAAGACCCTGAAAATCGTATTTTCCAGTTCGAGATAACATTAGAAATCCTATCCGGACGATCTATCGAATAATTACTGTTGTTATTATTCTCACGAGATGGACCTCGCCTATCTCTTTTCAAGTTTCCTTGCTCAAAGCTCATACGCCTTCCACTGATCTGGATGTCATTTTCCCATTCTAGCTGAGGTTTTTCTCGATTCTCTCTAGCCGTGGAAGCCAAATTTAAGTTTTCAATTGCAGAGCTGATTTGATCAGCCATAGGTGAAGCAATACTACTACGAAAACCTTCCATGGAACTCGTAATAATCTGCTGGATACGACTTTCTGATATTTCTACGTTTTCCACTGCACTATTGCTTGTGTTTCCTCCTAACTGCAAATTGACCTCTTGTCGCAAATTTGTAGTGTTACGATTAATGGCTCTACGTGTAGCAGATCCTGTTTGATTGGCGGTAGAAGCGCGACCTCTACCTCTTGTGCTACCGGAATCAGTTCTCGGTCGAGCAGTAATGTTTTCTAAACTCTGTGATACAGTGAACGGCTGCTTACACTTTGGGCAGTCGTTGTGATTACGCAACCATTGAGACAAACATAGTTTATGAAAATGATGTCTACAACTAGTTTTCGTAACTACCGTCTCGGCACTAGTATCGTTACATATGACACATGATACGGCCTCGTTAGCGTTACCAACTACTGACTACTGAGATTAGCTACCAACAGAAGTACAAAAAAAGCGATACGATATATGTAGCGATAGGATATGAGCGATAGGATATAAGCGATAGGATATAAGCGATAAGATACGCAATTAAAAAAACTGGGTATGATTATCAAATTAAATATCTAACGTGCACGACACTGCTATCTTGGCTATTCTCAGGGAAATTGGATGGGGTCTTTGAAACAGCCATTTGTTTGACACGCCTCACAAATAATAAAAATCGCAGACAGTAAGGCAAATGGGAGAACCAAAGTAGATTGAATTGAAAAAAAGGTAAATTATGAAGAACTTGGTGACGCTGTTCTTCTTTCTGTGCCCTCCCTACCTGTAGAGAAGATTTAAATTTCTCATATTCAACATTTACTTTATAATGCCTTCATGGCTGCTTAATATTAAATTCATTTTGATGTTCTTATTTTTCTAAGGTGCTCTATATTATTTTTTATATTTATACTTGTCGTTAACTAAATTTAACATTTATTTAGCTATGATTTATTTTATAATGCGCTTTTTGTTGTTGTGGGTCTTATTTGGTTGTTTTGTTTTTGTTATAATTATTTACATCTTTTTTTGTTTTAAACTCACTTAAACCTGCATTTGTTTTCGGCTAGGCCGTACTCGCGACGAGGGGTGTATCTGTATGTGTTAGTGTATATTTACAAGTACAAGTACAACTATTTACTATTTCATAACTTAAAAATATTCAAAAAAACTTATTTCATTCGATACCAAATCGCTATGAGCATCGCTTCGTATCGCTGAACGCAGGGTTGGTAATGCCTGTGTAGGGGATTGGGCGTATGCGTTCTCTTCAACGTCTCTTGCCTCTGCAACCGGCTAAGTTATTAGGCATTTGCCTCTTTCATGCCTCCTCCATTCTTAGCCGAGCTTCGTTCATCCTATGGCGAGCTTACATATGCCTCTAATTGAGGACTTACTAGAAGATCAACAGGTTCCGCAATAACTTATAGTGTTGGCCATGTACTATCATGTGTTGACCGAATACTATACGATAAGGCGACATTCCAACAGACTGATGAAGGGAATTACGTAATGCACAATTGACACTGGGTAAATATATCCCATTTTCTCTGATCAGTCTATATTCGTACCCTTAGAGCTGCGTTTATAGACCGATTTACCCTTTCAGCTGCGTTTGATTGAGGAGCATAAGCTCCGGTGCGTATGTGCTCAATACTAAATACTTGACCGCAGGCTTCGACATCACCGTAGCCTCCCCGAATCTCACCGGGATTATCGTTGGTATCCTTTTCTTGGACTGGACTACCACTTCTGTTTTGTTCAGCGCCAGTGATAGCCCATGTTCCGCCATCCAACTACTGACAGTCCTCATCACTTGGTTGAGCTTGAGCTGTGCTAGTTGCAGGTCTCGTGCTGCTACCAGTGCAGCAACATCGTCCGCATACCCAACTAAGCACGTCTCTTCTGGCATCTCCAGTCTTAGAAGACCATCGTAGGTGGCGTTCCACAGGTCTGGTCCTAGGATGGATCCCTGCGCCGCCCCTGCTGTGACCTCCATTCTGCGAACGCCTTCTCTGGTCTCATAGAGGAGTCCGCGCTCCGCAAGGTAGGCGTCGATTATTCGGAGTAGATATGCCGAGACACCGAAGCTGTGCTCCAGAGCCTCCATCATATCTATCCATCTTGCCGAGTTAAACGCATTCTTTACTTCGAGGGTCACAAGGAGTACCACCCGGCGCGAGAACCGGTTATGCTCCTCTGCTCTTTCTACTGTTGCGACTACGTCAGAACCGCATCTCTGGTGGACCGGCCCGCCCTAAGCCCGTGCTGCCTCGGTGAGAGTCCGCCGGCATTACGAATTGCTGTCGTTAATCTGACCTTGATCAGCTTCTCCTTTATCTTTCCAGCTGTATCCAGCATATACAACAAACGGTAGGACGCTGAAGACTCCGGATCCCCCTTTCCTTTGATGGTGAGCACCAATCTTGCAATTTTCCAACGCGAGAAGAAAACTCCATAGGCAGGCATTGTACATGCGCAGAAGCAGTCCTGGGTTCTGGTGATAGACCAGCTTGAGAGCCTCATTCGGTATCCCATCCGGGCCAGGTGCCTTCTTATCCTTCATCGTGAAAACCGCTTTTTCCAGTTCTCCCTGTGTGAAAAGATGAATTTCTTTGATCCGGCTCCATTCCCTTTGTGGTCTGATCGGGTGCTGTGGAAACAGCGCTGCTACTATGTTCTCCATTTGCGCAGCTTCTTTGGCTTCAACAGATTTCAGGGCCCTAAGTTTTCGAGTCACAAGTTTGTAACCCAGTCCCCAGGGGTCCCTTTCTATGTCTGCCACCAGCTCCCTCCAGCAACTGGCCTTGCTCCGGTTAATGGCCCGCCGTAATTCCTTTTTTGCGGCCTTATGCTCCGCTGACTTCTCGTTCGCATCGGCTCGGTTTCTCGCCCGTTGAGCGACACGACGGAGCCTATGACACTTCCTGCGCAGATCTGCTATCTCTGGTCTCCACCAGTAGACCGGCTTTTTCTCGTGGCGGGGCCTACTACTGGGCATAGAAGCCTCACAGGCAGCCCTGATGATGTTCATAGTTGAAGTAGCCAATGCTTCTGCAGCTACTTCTCTATTCTGGCTACCCTCCTCCAACCTTGCCGCACCCTTCGCTAATTCCCTCTCAAAAGACACGGTCCTTAACCGCGCTGTGTTCCATTTGGAGAATGCTCTGGTAGTCACCCTCTGGTAGGGACCACCGTTGTTAACATCAAACACGATGTATTGGTGGTCACTACCGGTGTATTCTTCAATGACTTGCCAGTCTCGAATGAGCGGCCCGAGGTTCTCCGAGGCGAATGAGACATCGGGAATTGTTTCCCCGTATCCTGGTCGCCGAAAAGTCGTCGCGTTCCCATCGTTCAAAACCAGAAGCCCGGCTCTCGCTACCATCTCCATAACGAGCTTACCCCGGGCGTCGGGGTAAGGCATACCCTATTCCAGCGCCCTCGCGTTAAAGTCTCCAGCGACCACTTTGTATCGTGAAGACGCCATCACCGCGTCTTCAAGGCCCTCTAGCTGGCGTCTGTAGCTTTGGATCGACTGATTCGGCGTGAGATAGCAGCTGAAAAAAGTTGTCGTCCCACACCTCACCCAGACAAACGCGTTACCTCGACCGTGAGCGGCAACAGGGGCATTCCCGGGTTCCAGCACCCTAGGGTTAATAGTAAGGATACGCTTGTAAAAACTCACAAACAAAAACGTACCGGCGCGAGCGCAGCAACCGTAAGCAACAACAATGGAATAATTTAAACCGGGACCAGCACCAACACAAAAGAGCGCGTGAGAGCCAAAAACGGTTTTATGCACAAAGAGCGAGCACAGAAGAACTAAAAGAGTGCAAGTAGGAAAATTCAAAAACAAAATACTAGCAGGGCAAAGCAAACTAAGCAACTTAAGCAATGAGCTTTGACTGCAGTTCGTTGTTGTATTTTGGCACTTGCAAAATAAATGCAAATAAATTATTTAAATTAATGTTCAAAACTTGGGTTTACAAAACCGATGAAACCCAAAGTCACAAAACTATTTATTTTCACAGAGTCGCGAAATTAAAAACAAACGTAAAACACACAAAATCAAAAAAAACGAAGAGCACAAAAAAAAAACACGTCCGTTGCTAAGGAAAGAGAGCGAGCGAGTATGAAAATGCAATTTAAGGCATTAAGCTGATAGGGGTAAAGCATGACGACTGTTTGAAAACAATGGCTATAGGTCGTTTGAAAAAATTCACAAATAGATCGGCAATGGCCTCATCTGAATTGGCTTTCATTTTATCAAAGAATATGTTAGATGGAAGAGTCGATGTCTTGCGTTTCGCATTAACGAAATCAAAAAACCGTTTAGGATCCTGCTGAAACTGTAATCTACACCTAGTCAGGTAATTCCTGTAACATTGGTTATTGAGGACTGAAAAGTTGGAACGAGCAATCAAGTATGCAGAACAAGCTAACGGAGAGCTTGATTTTCTGAAACTCTTGTAGAGTTTCGATTTACGGTTTTTTAGAATTGTCAACTCTCTGGTAAACCACACAGGTTTGTTTGACCTGTTCGGCGTTCCATAAGGGACACACAAATCAAATAAAGAATTTAAAGTATTATAAAAAATACTGATTGCCACGTCCAAATTGTCAGACCCGTAGAGGGTAGACCAGTCAGTCAGGGCCAACAGCCGAGTAAGTTTAGCAAAATCGGTTTCCGAAATTGACGTACTCGGCTTAAACGATTTCCCCCGGTAGGGTAAAGTGATCGACACCTCCAACTTTGGGTGATATGAATATTCTGGATAAGATATGGGTTGTGATCGGGTAATGGATGAGGAGGATGGATCCAAAACAAAAACCAGATCAAGCATTTTATTAAGAGAATTCGGGATATCATTTATTTGATTCAATGATATCCCAAGTAAATTAACCAAGAATTCATTCTGTGCCGAGGGGGTCAGTGCGCCAAAATCGGAACAAGAAATCCAAGTAACTTCAGCAATATTGAAATCACCGAGAACTACAAGGATATCGCGATCGGAAAGCATGCAAGAAACGGACAGTATAGCAGACAAATGAGCATCGTAGACAGAGTTATCAGATGTAGGGGGTATATACGAGCAGGTTATAAAAATACCAACACCATTAAAAGTCAACTTAACAGCAACAAATTCTATATCTAAAGAACCACCTACCATTACTGTCTCCGAAGAATAATTTTCATCAACAGCAATAAGCAGACCTCCGCCACGTCGAAGCGTACGGTCTTTTCTATAGATACAGTATCTGTTGAATACTACTTCAGAATTAAGAATGTCTTGCCTTAACCAAGTTTCAGTTTCAACGACATGAAAAGGAAAAGCCAGGCTATTAAGATATAAGCTACTGAGTTTGCTACAAATACCTCTTACGTTCTGATAGCCAAGTACCAAAGAAACTGTTAGTTTAGAGTGTTAGAGCTAAAGTCTTGACTCGAGACACTGATTTTAAACGACAAGGTATTCCTAGTATAATTAAATTTAAATTTCTCCACCGTGAAATTGGCTTTAGATTTGGCCTTAATATAGGTCGTGACATCTTCTGGTGTCAAATCAGGGGGAAGCCTTGAAACAAATACTTGTTTTTTAGGTGGAACGGCAACAAATTTTTTAATTATGTCTTCAACCGAAGATACATTTTTAGCAAATGGAATTTTTGGCTCTTTGGATATATTAGGTTTGTTTGGTTGAACTACGTCAACTCTACTCACCACCAAAGAGACCGAAGGACCGGGATTAGATGAAACAACATCCATAGGGACTATAGCGTTTACATCCGTTATCTCGTTAATTATGGGGACTGGGGCAGAAGAATTGTTTGGCTGAATTTCAGACATGACCGGTCCCGATGACGCTTTCTTGCGCTTAGGAGAATCACTCAAGAGACTTTTCTCCTGAAAGTTTCCCTGCACAGTTGAGAAATTATCGCACAATTTTTTCAATTGGCCGAAAACTCCCTCAAAGCCAAGCTGAGTCTCCATAAAGTTTGCCATGTCTTTTTTCCGCTCCAAACAAGACCAACATGGCCACTCTAAATTAGTAGTGCCCATCAAGTCGATGAATCGGCCGTTAAGACCAGCACATTTTTCATGAGCGACATTTGGGCACATCCAGCAGCTAATAAAAGCCATCTTTGTATTAGTGCGAACTTGGCAGCCCTTGTAACAGCAAACAACCATTGTTATATAAATTTTTTTTTTTTATTTTGCTAAAAAAAATAAATAAACAAATACAAAGACAATAAATAAGAGAGAGACACAAATACATTTTTTTTTTAAATTAATGATTGAAAAAATACTGCTCAAAAAAAAAGAAGTTAAGGACCACCATAGGGTTAATTTTTTTTTTTTTTTTTTTTTTAAGTGGCATAAAATTTATAGTTCATAACAAATATTAATAATATATTATATATATTATATTATTATATATTAAAAATATATATATATTTGTTGGTAAAGCGGGCCAAGCATTTTTGTAATTGTTACTTGTTCCTCAGTGGTCGACCCAGTCGACTGACCCTGGGAGCTTGCCTGGGACTATTTAACACATTACTTCAGGCAAGGTCCCTCATGTGGTCCTAAAGGCCCTCTTCTTCTTGCTCATTATTTTGGGCTCGAACTCACTTTAATCTCGGTCCGGGTCGGCTTTCTTGGCTCTCAAAACTCTCTGTGCGTATTGGGCCACACGGCGCCAATTCATCTCTCTTCGGATCATGACGTCAACTATGTTATCGGGCGTGATTTCTTCTGTCTCCGTTTCCTGGTTTAGCGTCAGGCGCTGCCAGTTCCATTTGCGGCAACTGAAGAACGCGTGCTCAGCGTTGTCGCTGCATCCGGGGCAGTACAGACATTCAGGCGATGCTGCCTTTCCCATTCGGTGTAGGTAGTGGCGGAAGTAACCATGTCCCGACAGAAGCTGTGTTAGGTAGTAATCTACCTCACCATGCTTTCTGTTGGTCCACGGCTCCACGTCTTTGATAAGACGCGCAGTCCATCTCCCCCTACTTTCCCCTTCCCAATAATTCTGCAATGCGCGAAGTGTTTTGGCTCTCTTTTGCTAGGAGGCAATTTCCCCTTCCCCTGCACTTCTCCTCGTGAAAACCATCCACCGCTCCTTAGCTAGGAGGTGTATTGGTGCCACCCCAGCGATCACCAACACTGCAGGCTCCGAGACCGTACGGTAAGCCGAAGCTACTCTCAAGGCCCCTCTTCGTTGGACCTGTGCGAGCCTCTTCTGATACATCTCTTTTCCAAGAAAATTGGCCCATATATCAGCCCCATAGAGCAGCACTGACTGAACTGCGCTCATCAGGAGGCGGCGTCTGCTGGAAGTCGGGCCCCCAACATTGGCCATTAGCCTACTGAGCGCAGACACGCCACCAGCAGCTTTGTCTGCCGCCTGTTTTATTTGTTGGAAAAAGCTCAGCTTGGTGTCTATCGTTATACCAAGGTACTTGACCGCAGGCTTCGACATCACCGTAGCCTCCCCGACTCTCACCGGGATTATCGTTGGTATCCTTTTCTTGGACAGGACTACCACTTCTGTTTTGTTCAGCGCCAGTGATAGCCCATGTGCTAGTTGCAGGTCTCGTGGTGCTACCAGTGCAGCAACGTCGTCCGCATGCCCAACTAAGCACGTCTCTTCTGGCATCTCCAGTCTTAGAAGACCATCGTAGGTGGCGTTCCACAGGTCTGGTCCTAGGATGGATCCCTGCGCCGCCCCTGCTGTGACCTCCATTCTGCGAACGCCTTCTCTGGTCTCATAGAGGAGTCCGCGCTCCGCAAGGTAGGCGTCGATTATTCGGAGTAGATATGCCGAGACACCGAAGCTGTGCTCCAGAGCCTCCATCATATCTATCCATCTTGCCGAGTTAAACGCATTCTTTACTTTGAGGGTCACAAGGAGTACCACCCGGCGCGAGAACCGGTTATGCTCCTCTGCTCTTTCTACTGTTGCGACTACGTCAAGGACCGCATCTCTGGTGGACCGGCCCGCCCTAAGCCCGTGCTGCCTCGGTGAGAGTCCGCCGGCATTACGAATTGCTGTCGTTAATCTGACCTTGATCAGCTTCTCCATTATCTTTCCAGCTGTATCCAGCATACACAACGGACGGTAGGACGCTGAAGACTCCGGATCCCTCTTTCCTTTGATGATGAGCACCAACCTTGCAATTTTCCAACGCGAGAGGAAAACTCCATCCATCCATCAGAAGCAGTCCTGGGTTCTGGTGATAGACCAGCTTGAGAGCCTCATTCGGTATCCCATCCGGGCCAGGTGCCTTCTTATCCTTCATCGTGAAAACCGCTTTTTCCAGTTCTCCCTGTGTGAAAAGATGAATTTCTTTGATCCGGCTCCATTCCCTTTGTGGTCTGATCGGGTGCTGTGGAAACAGCGCTGCTACTATGTTCTCCATTTGCGCAGCTTCTTTGGCTTCAACAGATTTCAGGGCCCCCAGTTTTCGAGTCACAAGTTTGTAACCCAGTCCCCAGGGGTCCCTTTCTATGTCTGCCACCAGCTCCCTCCAGCAACTGGCCTTGCTCCGGTTAATGGCCCGCCGTAATTCCTTTGACACTTCCTGCGCAGATCTGCTATCTCTGGTCTCCACCAGTAGACCGGCTTTTTCTCGTGGCGGGGCCTACTACTGGGCATAGAAGCCTCACAGGCAGCCCTGATGATGTTCATAGTTGAAGTAGCCAATGCTTCTGCACCTACTTCTCTATTCTGGCTACCCTCCTCCAACCTTGCCGCACCCCTCGCTAATTTTCTCTCAAAAGACACGGTCCTTAACCGCGCTGTGTTCCATTTGGCGAATGCTCTGGGAGTCACCCTCTGGTAGGGACCACCGTTGTTAACATCAAACACGATGTATTGGTGGTCACTACCGGTGTATTCTTCAATGACTTGCCAGTCTCGAATGAGCGGCCCGAGGTTCTCCGAGGCGAATGAGACATAGGGAATTGTTGCCCCGTATCCCGGTCGCCGAAAAGTCGTCGCGTTCCCATCGTTTAAAACCAGAAGCCCGGCTCTCGCTACCATCTCCATAACGAGCTTACATGTCGAAGAGTACGGTATCTTTTATAGATACAGTATCTTTTGGATACAACTTCAGAACCAAGTTTCAGTTAAGGCAATGACATGAAAAGAAAAAGGAAAAGCAAGGCTATAAAGACATAAACTACTAAGTTTACTACAAAGACCTCTTACATTCTGATAGCCCAATAAAAAAAAGTTGTTAGTTTTTTGAACTATCAGAAACGGGAATAGTTTTAGGCACAACTACTGGGGGGGAGATACAATCGGAGGCCGATTTTTCTTTCTGGCAGTATATTCGTTTACTATTATGTGCTCCGGACAAAACTCGAAACAATGATTTTAAACGACGAAATGTTCCTAGTGTAGTTGAAATTAAACTTTTCCACCGTGAAATCGGCTTTTGTTTTGGCCTTAATGTAGACCTTGACATCATCTGATGTTAAATCAGGGAGAAGCCGTGAAACAAATATTTGTTTTTATTTGTGGAACGGCAATTGATTTTCTGTTTATATTTCAACCGAAGATATATTTTCAGCTAAAGGAATATTTGGCTCTTTAGATATAACTGGGTTGTTTTGTTAAACTACGTCAACACAACTCTCCACCAAAGAAACCGAAGGACCAGAATTAGATGAAACAACATCCATGGGTATTATATTGTTTTCATCTGACATCACGTTTGTTTTAGGGACTGGGGCAGGAGATTTTTTTATTTAGATATTTATATTTTTAATTTTGTTTTTGGGATCTAGAGCGTTTGGGGGATTGTCAGACATGATAGTACCAGATGACTGCCCAACATTGGCCTTTTTGCGCTTTGGAGAATCATTCAAAAGATTTTTCTCATTGAAGTTTTTGTACACTGGCCGAAAACTCCATCAAAGCCAAGCTGTGCCTTCATAAAGCCTGCCATGTCTTTTTTCCTCTCCAAACAAGACCAACTTGGCCACTCTAGATTTGTAGTGCCCATTAAATCAATGACTCGGCCGTTAATGCCAGCACATTTTTCATGTGCGACATTTGGGCACATCCAGCAGCCAATAAATCCATCTTCGTATTAGCTCGATCTTGGCAGCCCTTAAGACAACAGACGAACATTTTATTAGATGTATTAAAAAAAAATTAAATAAATTAAAACAAGAAGATTCGAATTTTTTATTTATCCAGGGTTAAAAGTATAAAAAGTTTGTTTGTACTCACAAAGACAACAACACAAACAAAAACGCAACAATATTTTGTGGTAATGATCAAAAAGTACATATTTTATATTTTCTATCCTATTGACCTTTTTTATTTATTTCTTTTGCTCTTCCGTCAAGTTTGTCAAAAAAATTTGAGGTAATGATTCAAAAAGTTGCCCCGACCGCTGCCGTAAACGAACTAAGCGATGGTAACTGCGATGCGTTTTGAGGATATTTGGTATCAAAAGGAATAATATGAATTTTTTTAAAGCTATTAAATAGTTATGCTCTATTCTTATAATTTTTATGTAATTTATTTTCAAGCTATGCACGTTTTGTTTTTTTAATATATACATACACCCCCAGCCATACACATTTATAAACATTTATAGATTCTACAGGTAGGGAGGATATAGAAGAAGAAAAGCATCACCAAGTTCTTCACTTTCCACATATCTTTAGCTCATTTGACTTTGGTCCTCCCAATTCCCGAACTGTCTACGACTTTTATTGTTGTGAAGCGTGTCAAAATAGGTGGCTGTTCCAGAGACCCCACCACAATGTCCCTGAACACGGCCGGAACCGTAACATAGACAGGGACAGACAGGCCTAGACAGCACTGTTGTGCACGTTACATAAATTATAAAATGGCGCCCAACGTGAGGCCCGAGGTACGATATAAGCGATAGATATATACGATATACGTACTATTTCACACGCAATAACATTTATTTTCTACATATCCTAAACGGGTCTAACTTAAAAACAGGGTATGAATATCAAAATCAAAATTAAAGAAGAACATGCCGAAAATATCCAGCATGAGCAATCTCGATTTAATTAAGACAGATTTGTTTATTTTAAATATATATCCTGGAACAGAATCGACCAAATCAAGACTAATAATCCGAGAAATATATATTTAAAATAAAAAATTCTACGTTAACTAATAGGTCTTATCTGTTGGTCTGACTCTGGCAATATACAGACAGTCAGCTATTCCTATTTTCTGAAACTAATTAAAATTTTTGGATAATCATTGATTTGGATGGGAAAGGATTTGGAATGGGGTTTTGGTGACCTCGGGTATTTTATTGGTACGACACTGCTGTCTAGGCTATTCTCTGTCTACTATACGGTTCCGGCCGTGCTCAGGGAAATTGGGGTTAGCCATCTATTTTGACACGCTTCACAACAACAAAATTCGTAGACAGTTCGGGAATTGGGAAAACCAAAGTCAAATAAGCTGAAGATTTGTGGAAAGTGAAGAACTTGCTGATGCTGTTCTTCTTTACCCTTCCTTCCTGAAGAATCTAATAGATCTCGGGGATTCTACCCTAGAAATGTTAGTGCTTGTGAAATACGTAGGTTACCATTGTAAATGATTTTATTTTATATTATTGAACATTCTGGTTTACTTTAAACATTTTCAGTGATACTTTCATGGATTAATATTGACTTCATGTTTTTTTTTTGAACTTCTTATCGTATTAATTTTCCTTACATTATTGTTATAATTTACAATTTTAATTTCTTATAATTTTTATAATTATAATTTCTCTTAGGGAATTTTACTAATTATTTATTTAGGCTTTATTTTCTAAAGCGCGCTTTGTTGTTTGTTTGTCTTTGTCTTATCTGTTTTTTCGGTTTTTTTTGTTTTTGTTTTTAAATTTTCTTAATCATTTTTTCTTCTCTTTTTAATTCACACTGCATCTTTCTTTGTTTTCGGCTAGGCCGTACTCACGCAAAATCCATCGATGTCAGCAGGCCTGATGACGACGAGGTGTGTATGTATGTGTTGGTGTATCTGTATGCATGTATGTGTATTGATGAGTGTGTGTGTATATTAAACACCAAAATGCGCATGGCTTTAAAGTAAATGTTACAAAAATCATAAGTATAAAAATTGGGCATCGCTTATCCGTGACCAAAGACGGTACCGCATGTGTGAGGGTAAGGGGGGCATGCGTGTGTTTAGCGCATCTGGCCTCTTCCACCGGCTACGAAGGCAGGCCTTGGCCTCTTTTAGGCCTCATATATCGGCAACGTAGGTAGGCCTTGACTTATTTAAGCCTCACCAATCCTCCGGCAGGCTTATTTAATGCCTTTAATTGAGGCCTTATATGCACCTCACGGGTAGTGTGCCGCGGAAGGCACTGAGGGCGGGCTGGTAGGGGATGTTGGGACGGTAGCGTTGCAATACGAAAATGCGTGAAGCTGCCGGTGCATGGGTTGACAGCGCAGCCGTGCAGACTTGCATGCCGATCGTTAAGGGCTGCCAGACTTGCGTGCCGTTACGGTTTGAATTTGAATTTGAATAATAATAATACTTATTAAATTAATAATTATTTAAGTTGATTTAGATCGATTGTCATCGAACCCTTATAATATGTTTGATTGAAGAGTCGGTGACTTGAGTTTCGCATTAACGAAATTAAAAAACCGTTTAGGATCCTGCTGAAACTGTAATCTACACCTAGTCAGGTACATTTTGTAACATTGGTTATTGAGGACTGAAAAATTGGAACGAGCAATCAAGTATGCAAAACTAGCTAACGGAGAGCTTGATTTTCTGAAACTCTTGTAGAGTTTCGATCTACGATTTTTTAGAATTGTCAACTCTCTGGTAAGTTCTGCAAAATCGGTTTTTTGGGCTCTAGAGCGTTTGGGGGATTGTCAGACATGATAGTACCAGCTGACTGCCCAACATTGGCCTTTTTGCGCTTTGGAGAATCATTCAAAAGATTTTTCTCATTGAAGTTTTTGTACACTGGCCGAAAACTCCATCAAAGCCAAGCTGTGCCTTCATAAAGCCTGCCATGTCTTTTTTCCTCTCCAAACAAGACCAACATGGCCACTCTAGATTTGTAGTGCCCATTAATAAATCCATCTTCGTATTAGCTCGATCTTGGCAGCCCTTAAGACAACAGACGAACATTTTATTAGATGTATTAAAAAAAATTAAATAAATTCAAACAAGAAGATTCGAATTTTTTATTTATCCAGAGTTAAAAGTATAAAAAGTTTGTTTGTACTCACAAAGACAAAAACACAAACAAAAACGCAACAATATTTTGGGGTAATGATCAAAAAGAACATATTTTAGAACATATCTCGATTTGATCAGATTTGTTTATTTTAAATGTATATCCTGGAACAGAATCGACCAAACTATTATACTACTATACGGTTCCGGCCGTGCTCAGGGAAATTGGGGTGGGGTATTTATAATAGCCATTTATTTTGACACGCTTCACAACAAAAAAATTCGTAGACAGTTCGGGAATTGGGAAAACCAAAGTCAAATAAGCTGAAGATTTGTGGAAAGTGAAGAACTTATCGTATTAATTTTCCTTACATTATTCTTATAATTTTTATAATTATAATATCTCTTAGCTACTTTTACCAAATATTTATTTAGGCTTTATTTTCTAAAGCGCGCTTTGTAGTTTGTTTGTCTTTGTCTTATCTGTTTGTTCGTTTTTTTTTATGTTTTTGTTTTTAAATTTTCTTAATCATTTTTTTTTTTCTTTTTAATTCTCACGCAAAATCCATCGATGTCAGCAGGCCTAATGACGACGAGGTGTGTATGTATGTGTTGGTGTATCTGTGTGCATGTATGTGTATTGATGAGTGTGTGTGTGTATAGATGAGTGTGTGTGTATATTAAACACCAAAATGCGCATGGCTTTAAAGTAAATGTTATACAAATCATAAGTATAAAAATTGGGCATCGCATATCCGTGACCAAAGACGGTACCGCATGTGTGAGGGTAAGGGGGGCATGCGTGTGTTTAGCGCATCTGGCCTCATCTACCGGCTACGAAGGCAGGCCTTGGCCTCTTTTAGGCCTCATATATCGGCTACGTAGGTAGGCCTTGACTTATTTAAGCCTCATCCATCCTCCGGCAGGCCTATTTAATGCCTCTAATGGAGGCCTTATATGCACCTCACGGTTAGTGTGCCGCGGAAGGCACTGAGGGCGGGCTGATGGGGACGCCAATGCAAGTTTCCCTTGACTGAAAACAAAAAAACGCTTGATTCACTGTATCACAATTTGGGCACAAGCTTACCTTGCAAAAAGGTTGAAACGGGCAAAAAAAGGTTGTGTTGAAAAGGTTTTTCCTTCTGACAATTGTCACGATATCCGCTGCGTTAAGCTTAGCTTGGGCAGCCGGTGCAGAACATCAAATAACTTGGAAGAGTCGATGACTTGCGTTTCGCATTAACGAAATCAAAAAACCTTTAAAGATCCTGCTGAAACTGTAATCTACGCCTAGTCAGGTAATTCCTGTAACATTTGTTATTGAGGACTGAAAAATTGGAACGAGCAATCAAGTATGCAGAACAAGCTAACGGAGAGCTTGATTTTCAGAAACTCTTGTAGTTTCGATTTACGATTTCTTAGAATTGTCAACTCTCTGGTAAACCACACAGGTTTATTTGACCTGTTTGGCGTTCCATAAAGGATTGCCACGTCCAAATTGTCAGACCCGTAAAGGGTAGACCAGTCGGTCAGGGCCAACAGCCGAGTAAGTTTTGCAAAATCGGTTTTCCGAAATTGATGTACTCGGCTTAAACGATTTCTACTGGGGCATAGCACCCGGTAGGGTAAAGTGATCGACACCTCCTACGTTGGGTGGTATAAATCTTCTGAATTAGATATGGGTTGTGATCGGGTAATGGATGAGGAGGATGGATCCAAAACAAAAACTAGATCAAGCATTCTATTAATAGAATTTGAGATATCATTTATTTGATTCAATGATATCCCAAGTAAATTAACCAAGAATTCATTCTGTGCCTAGGGGGTCAGGGCGCCAGAGTCGGGACAAGAAATCCAAGTAACTTTAGCAATATTGAAATTATGTAATCATGCAGGAAACAGACAATATAGCAGACATGAGAATCGCCAACAGAGCTATCGAAGGAAGGGGGTATGTAGGAGCAAGTAACAAAAATACCAACACCATTAAAACACAACTTAACAGCAACAAATTTTATGTCTATAGAACCACCTACTATTACTGTCTCCGAAGAATAATCTTCATTAACATCAATAAGCACACCACCGCCATGTCGAAGAGTACGGTATCTATTATAGATACAGTATCTGTTGGCTACAACTTCAAAACCAAGTTTCAGTTAAGGCAATGACATGAAAAGAAAAAGGAAAAGCAAGGCTATAAAGACATAAACTACTAACTTACATTCTAATAGCCCAATAAAAAATAGTTGTTAATTTTTTGAGATACAATCGGAGGCCGATTTTTCTTTCTGGCAGTATATTCGTTTACTATTTTGTGCTGCGGCCAAAATTCTTTGCAACATATAGAAACAATGATTTTAAATGACGAAATGTTCCTAGTGTAGTTGAAATTTAACTTTTCCACCGTGAAATCGGCTTTTGTTTTGGCCTTAATGTAGACCCTGACATCATCTGATGTCAAATCAGGGGGAAGCCGTGAAACAAATATTTGTTTTTTTTTTGTGGAACGGCAATTGATTTTCTGTTTATATTTCAACCGAAGATATATTTTCAGCTAAAGGAATATTTGGCTCTTTGGATATAATTGGGTTGTTTTGTTGAACTACGTCAACACAACTCTCCACCAAAGAAACCGAAGGACCAGAATTAGGTGAAACAACATCCATGGGTATTATATTGTTTTCATCTGACATCTCGTTTGTTTTAGGGACTGGGGCAGGAGATTTATTTATTAAGATATTTTTATTTTTAATTTTGATTTTGGGGTCTAGAGCGTTTGGGGGATTGTCAGACATGACACTACCAGATGACTGCCCAACATTGGCCTTTTTGCGCTTTGGAGAATCATTCAAAAGATTTTTCTCATTGAAGTTTTTGAACACTGTTGAGAAGTTTTTACACATTTTTTTTAACTGGACGAAAACTCCATCAAAGCCAAGCTGTGCCTTCATAAAGCCTGCCATGTCTTTTTTCCTCTCCAAACAAGACCAACATGGCCACTCTAGATTTGTAGTGCCCATTGAATCAATGACTCGGCCGATAATGCCGGCACATTTTTCATGTGCGACATTTGGGCACATCCAGCAGCCAATAAAAGCCATCTTCGTATTAGCTCGATCTTGGCAGCCCTTAAGACAACAGACGAACATTTTATTAGATGTATTAAAAAAAAATTAAATAAATTAAAACAAGAAGATTCGAATTTTTTATTTATCTAACAAGTTAATACTGCTCAGAAAAATTTAGGGCCACTCTAGATTAAAAGTATAAAAAGTTTGTTTGTACTCACAAAGACAACAACACAAACAAAAACGCAATAATATTTTGGGGTAATGATCAAAAAGTACATATTTTAAATTTTCTATTCTATTGACCTTTTTTATTTTTTTTTTTGCTGTTCCCTATGGGGTAACGTCAAGTTTGACAAAAAAAATTTGAGGTAATGATTCAAAAAGTTGCCCCGACCGCTGCCGTAAACGAACTAAGCGATGGTAACTGCGATGCGTTTTGAGGATATTTGGTATCAAAAGGAATAATATGAATTTTTTTTAGAGCTATTAAATAGTTATGCTCTATTCTTATAATTTTTATGTAATTTATTTTCAAGCTATGCACGTTTTGTTTTTTTAATATATACATACACCCCCAGCCATACACATTTATAAACATTTATAAACATTTATAGATTCTACAGGTAGGGAGGACATAGAAGAAGAAAAGCATCACCAAGTTCTTCACTTTCCACATATCTTTAGCTCATTTGACTTTGGTCCTCCCAATTCCCGAACTGTCTACGACTTTTATTGTTGTGAAACGTGTCAAAATAGGTGGCTATTCCAGAGACTCCACCCCAATGTCCCTGAGCACGGCCGGAACCGTAAAATAGACAGGGACAGACAGGCCTAGACAGCACTGTTGTGCAAGTTACATAAATTATAAAATGGCGCCCAACGTGAGGCCCGAGGTACGATATAAGCAATAGGTATATACGATATAAGTACTATTTCACACGCAATAACATTTATTTTCTACATATCCTAAACGGGTCTAACTTAAAAACTGGGTATAAATATCAAAATCAAAATTAAAGAAGAACATGCCGAAAATATCCAGCATGAGCAATCTCGATTTGATCAGATCTGTTTATTTTAAATATATATCCTGGAACAGAATCGACCAAACTATTATACTACTATACGGTTCCGGCCGTGCTCAGGGAAATTGGGGTGGGGTATTTATAATAGCCATTTATTTTGACACGCTTCACAACAAAAAAATTCGTAGACAGTTCGGGAATTGGGAAAACCAAAGTCAAATAAACTGAAGATTTGTGGAAAGTGAAGAACTTATCGTATTAATTTTCCTAACATTATTCTTATAATTTTTATAATTATAATATCTCTTAGCTAATTTTACCAAATATTTATTTAGGCTTTATTTTCTAAAGCGCGCTTTGTAGTTTGTTTGTCTTTGTCTTATCTGTTTGTTCGTTTTTTTTTATGTTTTTGTTTTTAAATTTTCTTAATAATTTTTTTTTCTATTTAATTCTCACGCAAAATCCATCGATTTCAGCAGGCCTGATGACGACGAGGTGTGTATATATGTGTTGGTGTATCTGTATGCATGTATGTGTATTGATGAGTGTGTGTGTGTATAGATGAGTGTGTGTGTATATTAAACACCAAAATGCGCATGGCTTTAAATGTTATACAAATCATAAGTATAAAAATTGGGCATCGCTTATCCGTGACCAAAGACGGTACCGCATGTGTGAGCGTAAGGGGGGCAGGCTACGAAGGCAGGCCTTGGCCTCTTTTAGGCCTCATATATCGGCAACGTAGGTAGGCCTTGACTTATTTAAGCCTCACCAATCCTCCGGCAGGCTTATTTAATGCCTTTAATTGAGGCCTTATATGCACCTCACGGGTAGTGTGCCGCGGAAGGCACTGAGGGCGGGCTGGTAGGGGATGTTGGGACGGTAGCGTTGCAATACGAAAATGCGTGAAGCTGCCGGTGCATGGGTTGACAGCGCAGCCGTGCAGACTTGCATGCCGATCGTTAAGGGCTGCCAGACTTGCGTGCCGTTACGGTTTGAATTTGAATTTGAATAATAATAATACTTATTAAATTAATAATTATTTAAGTTGATTTAGATCGATTGTCATCGAACCCTTATAATATGTTTGATTGAAGAGTCGGTGACTTGAGTTTCGCATTAACGAAATTAAAAAACCGTTTAGGATCCTGCTGAAACTGTAATCTACACCTAGTCAGGTACATTTTGTAACATTGGTTATTGAGGACTGAAAAATTGGAACGAGCAATCAAGTATGCAAAACTAGCTAACGGAGAGCTTGATTTTCTAAAACTCTTGTAGAGTTTCGATCTACGATTTTTTAGAATTGTCAACTCTCTGGTAAGTTCTGCAAAATCGGTTTTTTGGGCTCTAGAGCGTTTGGGGGATTGTCAGACATGATAGTACCAGATGACTGCCCAACATTGGCCTTTTTGCGCTTTGGAGAATCATTCAAAAGATTTTTCTCATTGAAGTTTTTGTACACTGGCCGAAAACTCCATCAAAGCCAAGCTGTGCCTTCATAAAGCCTGCCATGTCTTTTTTCCTCTCCAAACAAGACCAACATGGCCACTCTAGATTTGTAGTGCCCATTGAATCAATGACTCGGCCGTTAATGCCAGCACATTTTTCATGAGCGACATTTGGGCACATCCAGCAGCCAATAAAGCCATCTTCGTATTAGCTCGATCTTGGCAGCCCTTAAGACAACAGACGAACATTTTATTAGATGTATTAAAAAAAAATTAAATAAATTCAAACAAGAAGATTCGAATTTTTTATTTATCCAGGGTTAAAAGTATAAAAAGTTTGTTTGTACTCACAAAGACAACAACACAAACAAAAACGCAACAATATTTTGTGGTAATGATCAAAAAGTACATATTTTAAATTTTCTATTCTGTTGACCATTTTTTTTTTTTTTTTTTTTGCTCTTCCCTACGGGGTAACGTCAAGTTTGACAAAAAAATTTGAGGTAATGATTCAAAAAGTTGCCCCGACCGCTGCCGTAAACGAACTAAGCGATGGTAACTGCGATGCGTTTTGAGGATATTTGGTATCAAAAGGAATAATATGAATTTTTTTTAGAGCTATTAAATAGTTATGCTCTATTCTTATAATTTTTATGTAATTTATTTTCAAGCTATGCACGTTTTGTTTTTTTAATATATACATACACCCCCAGCCATACACATTTATAAGCATTTATAAACATTTATAGATTCTACAGGTAGGGAGGACATAGAAGAAGAAAAGCATCACCAAGTTCTTCACTTTCCACATATCTTTAGCTCATTTGACTTTGGTCCTCCCAATTCCCGAACTGTCTACGACTTTTATTGCTGTGAAGCGTGTCAAAATAGGTGGCTGTTCCAGAGACCCCACCCCAATGTCCCTGAGCACGGCCGGAACCGTAAAATAGACAGGGACAGACAGGCCTAGACAGCACTGTTGTGCAAGTTACATAAATTATAAAATGGCGCCCAACGTGAGGCCCGAGGTACGATATAAGCGATAGATATATACGATATACGTACTATTTCACACGCAATAACATTTATTTTCTACATATCCTAAACGGGTATAATTTAAAAACTGGGTATAAATATCAAAATCAAAATTAAAGAAGAACATGCCGAAAATATCCAGCATGAACAATCTCGATTTAATTAAGACAGATTTGTTTATTTTAAATATATATCCTGGAACAGAATCGACCAAACTATTATACTACTATACGGTTCCGGCCGTGCTCAGGGAAATTGGGGTGGGGTATTTATAATAGCCATTTATTTTGACACGCTTCACAACAAAAAAATTCGTAGACAGTTCGGGAATTGGGAAAACCAAAGTCAAATAAGCTGAAGATTTGTGGAAAGTGAAGAACTTGCTGATGCTGTTCTTCTTCTTTACCCTACCTACCTGTAGAATCTAATAGATCTCGGGGATTCTACCCTACAAATGTTAGTGCTTGTGAAATACGTAGGTGCCCATTGTAAATGATTTTATTTTATATTATTGAACATTCTGGTTTACTTTAAACATTTTCAGTGATACTTTCATGGATTAATATTGACTTCATATTTTTTTTTTGAACTTCTTAACGTATTAATTTTCCTTACATTATTGTTATAATTTATAATTTTAATTTCTTATAATTTTTATAATTATAATTTCTCTTAGGGAATTTTACTAATTATTTATTTGTTGTTTGTTTGTCTTTGTCTTATCTGTTTTTTCGGTTTTTTTGTTTTTGTTTTTAATTGTTTTTAATCATTTTTTTCTTCTCCTTTTAATTCACATTGCATCTTTCTTTGTTTTCGGCTAGGCCGTACTCACGCAAAATCCATCGATGTCAGCAGGCCTGATGACGACGAGGTGTGTATGTATGTGTTGGTGTATCTGTATGCATGTATGTGTATTGATGAGTGTGTGTGTGTATATTAAACACCAAAATGCGCTTGGCTTTAAAGTAAATGTTACAAAAATCATAAGTATAAAAATTGGGCATCGCTTATCCGTGACCAAAGACGGTACCGCATGTGTGAGGGTAAGGGGGGCATGCGTGTGTTTAGCGCATCTGGCCTCTTCTACTGGCTACGAAAGCAGGCCTTGGCCTTCCTTAGGCCTTGTCCATCTGCTACGTAGGTAGGCTGTGACTTATTCAAGCCTTAACCATCCTCCGGCAGGCTTATTTAATGCCTTTAATTGAGGCCTTATATGCAACTCACGGGTAGTGTGCCGCGGAAAGCACTGAGGGCGGGCTGGTAGGGGATGTTGGGACGGTCGCGGCTGAACGCACGTATGCCTCGCCAAAGCAAGTTTCCCTTGACTGAAAACAAAAAACAAAAGCCCTAGATTCACTGTATCACAATTTAAGCACAAGATTACCTATCGGAGGAAGGGGTATGTAGGAGCAAGTAACAAAAATACCAACACCATTAAAACACAAATAAACAGCAAAAAATTCTATATCTATAGAACAGCCTACTATCCGAAGAATAATCTTCATTAACATCAATAAGCACACCACCGCCACGTCGAAGAGTACGGTCTCTTCTATAGATATAGTATCTTTTAGATACAACTTCAGAACCAAGTTTCAGTTAAGGCAATGACATGAAAAGAAAAAGGAAAAGCAAGGCTATAAAGACATAAACTACTAAGTTTACTACAAAGACCTCTTACATTCTAATAGCCCAATAAAAAAGTTGTTAGTTTTTTGAACTATCAAAAACGGGGAGAGTTTTAGGCACAACTACTGGGGGGGAGATACAATTCAGGAGACAAAATTCTTTGCAACATATAGAGCTGAAATCTTGACTCTAAACACTGATTTTAAATGACGAAATGTTCCTAGTGTAGTTGAAATTAAACTTTTCCACCGTTAAATCGGCTTTTTATTTGGCCTTAATGTAGACCCTGACATCATCATCTGATCATCTGATGTTAAATCAGGGGGAGACCTTGGAACGGCAACAAATTTTCTGATTATATCTTCAACCGAAGATATATTTTCACCTAAAGGAATATTTGGCTCTTTGGATATAATTGGGTTGTTTTGTTGAACTACGTCAAAACAACTCTCCACCAAAGAAACCGAAGGACCAGAATTTGATGAAACAACATCCATGGGTATTATATTGTTTTCATCTGACATCACGTTTGGTTTAGGGACTGGGGCAGGAGATTTATTTATTAAGATATTTTTATTTTTAATTTTGTTTTTGGGCTCTAGAGCGTTTGGGGGATTGTCAGACATGACAGTACCAGATGACTGCCCAACATTGGCCTTTTTGCGCTTTGGAGAATCATTCAAAAGATTTTTCTCATTGAAGTTTTTGTACACTGGCCGAAAACTCCATCAAAGCCAAGCTGTGCCTTCATAAAGCCTGCCATGTCTTTTTTCCTCTCCAAACAAGACCAACATGGCCGCTCTAGATTTGTAGTGCCCATTAAATCAATGACTCGGCCGTTAATGCCAGCACATTTTTCATGAGCGACATTTGGGCACATCCAGTAGCCAATAAATCCATCTTCGTATTAGCTCGATCTTGGCAGCCCTTAAGACAACAGACGAACATTTTATTAGATGTATTAAAAATAAATTAAATAAATTCAAATAAGAAGATTAGATTTTTTTATTTATCCAACAAGTTACTGCTCAGAAAAATTTAGGGCCACTCTAGATTAAAATTATAAAAATTTTGTTTGTACTCACAAAGACAATAACACAAGCAACAACTTTTCTATTCTATTCACCTTTTTTATTTTTTTTTGCTCTTCCCTATGGGGTAACGTCAAGTTTGACAATAAAAATTTTGGGTAATGATTCAAAAAGTTGCCTCGACCGCTGCCGTAAACGAACTAAGCGATGGTTACTATGCACGCTTTGTTTTTTTAAATATATACGTACACCCCCGTCCATACATATTTATAAACATTTATAGATTCTACAGGTAGGGAGCACCACAGCACACTTGCAAAGTGCTTACTCCCTGCCAGGCCTCTAAGGCGATTAAGACGAAAGGGTTTTGCCAAAACAATTGGACAACTTTGAAGACCCCCTCGCAATATGAGATATAGTTTTAAGTCCTCATGCACATAATGTGAGGTTTGGTTCTATTATTTATTAGTTCACTTGCGCTGTTATGATACTATTACTGCATTGTACGGATTCAACGCTTTATCCAAAATTAAAATAAAAAAAAAAAAACAGGTAAGGAGGGTATTTTTTTTATTAAATTTTTTTTTTATTAACAACTTGAAGATAACATACATATATTAGATTCTTTAAAGTACTTATTATGTGGAACATAAAAGAATGATGATTATTAATAAATAGACACGAATCTATATATATATATCATATATAATATCTGGTACATCTTGAGTACATTACATTTAAATACACCAAAGTGTATCTACACATTAAAAAGTCCCTGAAGATGTTTTTGTCTCTTTCAACTATCCAACTCTAAGTCTAAGGCCTTTGTATCTCTATCTGTTTCTTCTTTTTGGTGGTTTTACGCTTGCGATTGTATATCACAAATATCAATGCGGGTAAGGAACATCCGAAAGACTCGAACTGGTGGTGTCCTGGTGGAAATTGGAGCTTGCACCAAGGACAGTGGTGTCTTCCGGGGATCGATTGCGGTGGCGCCTAAGGGTATGGCAGCTGTGTCTTGCTTAGAGCCTAAGTGTGCCGTGGAGATCCGGGACCTTGACTGCCTAACAGAGGTAGTGGACATTAAAGAAACCCTTAAGCGGGATATGCCCAACATCGGGGATTTGAAGATTGGCCTAATCCCTAGAATAATAAGAGGGCAAAAGATGGCGGTGGTAGAGATGAGTACGCGCGACGCATCCTACTTCCTGGGGCGCGGAAAGATCCACATTGGATGGATTAACTGCCGAGTGCGGGAGCGTACATCGGTGACGCGCTGTTATAAATGCCTGGGATACGGGCATGTAGCTAATGGGTGCAAAGGACCTGATCGCAGCTCCTTGTGTTATAAATGTGGAGTAGCCGGTCACAAGGCCATGACATGTGATGTGCCAGCACGCTGCATTGTCTGTGCAGACAATGGCCTAAGCGGAGATAACCTTGAACACAAAACAGGGTCCGGGAGCTGCAGAGCGTTTAAAGAGGCGCTCGGACGGGCAAATAAGAAGATATCGCAATGATTCGTGTTCTTCAAGCAAACACGAATAGAAGCCGAACTGCCAACGATTTGCTCCAACAGTTGGCAGTGGAGAAGAGGGTCGATCTCTTATTGTTAAGCGTGCAGTACCGGAGTAGGGAGCCCTCCTCTTGGTACTCATATCTTCTTGGTAGTGCAGCCGTCTGGGTGCTGGAACCCGGGAATGCCCCTGTTGCCGCTCACGGTCGAGGTAACGGGTTTGTCTGGGTGAGGTGTGGGACGACAACTTTTTTCAGCTGCTATCTCACGCCGAATCAGTCGAGCCAAAGCTACAGTCGCCAGCTAGAGGGCCTTGAAGACGCGGTGATGGCGTCTTCAGGATACAAAGTGGTCGCCGGAGACTTTAACGCGAGGGCGCTGGAATGGGGTATGCCTTACCCCGACGGCCGGGGTAAGCTCGTTATGGAGATGGTAGCGAGAGCCGGGCTTCTGGTTTTGAACGATGGGAACGCGACGACTTTTCGGCGACCGGGATACGGGGAAACAATTCCCGATGTCTCATTCGCCTCGGAGAACCTCGGGCCGCTCATTCGAGACTGGCAAGTCATTAAAGAATACACCGGTTGTGACCACCAATACATCGTGTTTGATGTCAACAACGGTGGTCCCTACCAGAGGGTGACTCCCAGAGCATTCGCCAAATGGAACACAGCGCGGTTAAGGACCGTGTCTTTTGAGAGGGATATTGCGAGGGGTGCGGCAAGGTTGGAGGAGGGTAGCCAGAATAGAGAAGTAGCTGCAGAAGCATTGGCTACTTCAACTATGAACATCATCAGGGCTGCCTGTGAGGCTTCTATGCCCAGTAGTAGGCCCCGCCACGAGAAAAAACCGGTCTACTGGTGGAGACCAGAGATAGCAGAACTGCGCAGGAAGTGTCATAGGCTCCGTCGTGTCGAGAAACCGAGCCGAAGCGAACGAGAAGTCAGCGAAGCATAAGGCCGCAAAAAAGGAATTACGGCGGGCCATTAACCGGAGCAAAGCCAGCTGCTGGAGGGAGCTGGTGGCAGACATTGAAAGGGACCTGGGTTACAAACTTGTGACTCGAAAACTTGGGGCCCTGAAATCTGTTGAAGCCAAAGAAGCTGCGCAAATGGAGAACATAGTTGCAGCGCTGTTTCCACAGCACCCGATCAGACCACAAAGGGAATGGAGCCAGATCGAAGCAATTTCTCTTTTCACACAGGGAGAACTGGAAAAAGCGGTTTTCACGATGAAGGATAAGAAGGCACCTGGCCCGGATGGGATACCGAATGAGGCTCTCAAGCTGGTCTATCACCAGAACCCAGGACTGCTTCTGCGCATGTACAATACCTGCCTAGCCTGGTTACAGGGCGTTTGTAGATGCCTGAGGCAGTTTTAACGTCAACCACACGAACGTGATTATCCTGGCCTGGATATGTGCGTACGATGCGTCTCATCACAGGTATGTTGTCTCCTTGACTAGAACAAGCATACCTTGATATTGGGATTGGCGGCCTTCCACTTATGTCTGGCTTGCAATTCTTGCAAATATTCTTCCGACCATTGTCTCCAAAATCCTTGCTTGAGCCTGGATACTAGTTCCCACCGTTTTAGTAACGAACTTTCGTTGCGGTCTGTGTTGACATCGGGGGGAGCAGTCAGCGTTTTACCAATCAGAAAATGTGCTGGGGTGAGGGCTGTGTTATCCGCAGGGTCGTTTGACATAAGTGTAATTGGACGAGAGTTTAGAATCGATTCAATTTCGATGATCACCGTATTTAATTTTTCGAATGTTAGAGATGAGGTATTTGTCGTGGTAACCAGTAGACGTCTTACAGACTTGACTGCAGCTTCCCATAGACCTCCAACCGCTCTTGGCGGTAAGAATTTGAAGGCAACTTGTGTTTTGTTGCAATGATTGATGATCTCAACCAGAACCCTTTCGCCAAATATTGATCCTCCCAGTTACATTAGTTGGTTGTTTGCTCCAACAAAGTTGGTGGCATTGTCACAATGAATTGTTTGACATTTTCCGCGGCGGCTTAGGAAGCGCCGCAGGGCTCCTAGAAAGGCATTTGTGGTCAGATCGCTAACCAGATCGAGATGGATCGCTTTAGTGGAGAAGCAGCAGAATACGGCTATGTATGCTTTATCTTGTCTTTTTCCGCAAACTTTATGATGAATCCAGATTGGTCCGCAATAGTCCACGCCTGTAGTGAGGAACGGGCGTGTTAGTGTCACTCGATCGGCTGGCAAATTGCCCATAATTTGGTTCATTAACTTGGGTTTTGCCTTGTTGCACTTCTCACAATTGTGAACGATGTTTCTCGACATAGTTTTGTCGTTCAGTATCCAATATTCTTGTCTAGCAATTGCTTGTAAGGCTCGAGCACCGCAGTGCTTGTTGTCTTCATGCAGTTCTCGCAATATCATCTTTACCATTGGATCGTTATAAAGCAGCAAAATCTGGTGCCTTGCATTATACGGGAGTGGGGCTTGCTCCAATCTACCTCCAACTCGCATGAGCCCATCTGAGCCTTGTAATGGTGACAACGATGAGATAGGACTCTTTTTATCCACTGTGTTGTGGCGCTTCAAACTTTTAAAGTCAGCTGCAAATTCAGTTTGCTGTATTGTCTGTAGAATTATATTGCGAGCGCGGTCCATTTCTATTTTACACAGCGTGGTAGTTGCTGATCTGTATCGCTTGTAGCAGAATCGCAACATGTAAGCCACAATGCGTTGTAACTTGAAGAATGAGTTGCTGTGTCGACAGTTATACAACTCTTCGCCTAATGTTGATTTAGATGCCGCTAGGCTTATATGTTTTGTTTTCCTCTCCAGATCGCTCGGAGGAGGGGCTGTCCATTTGTCTGGAGTACCATGCAAAAAGAGTGGTCCATAGAGCCATAGCCTGTGCTGGGGTAATTTATTTATTTAGATATTCCTCTTGAAAGCACAACTGCTGCGTTGTTGGCGGACGATACATGTCGCCAATTGTTTTGAATTGTCACTGCCTGAATTTTCGCTATTCGGTTGGCCACGAACGTATGATATGTTAAAGACGGTGCATTGATCCATGAAAGAACAACGGTAGAATCCGACCAAAAATATCCTGGCACTGCGGTGGCGTCAAGGTTGAGATCGCGTCGAATCCTGTCCGCGAGCTCAGCACCCAATAATACAGCACATAGTTCTAGACGAGGTAGTGACTGTTTTGCGGTTGGAGCCACTCGAGACTTTGAGTATAATAAACGCACAGAGGCCTTGCAAGTCCTCTCTATAATCCTTCCACTCGTTCTGAAGATTCGTAGGTAGTTCGTCATTTCAGTTGAGTTTTGATTAAACAGATTCGTTGCGTAAAGATTTTTGCCTTCACCACGACTGGATCGAACAAGCCTAGAGGGTCGAAGACCTGTGCCAGCTCCGAGCAAACAACACGCTTTGTCAGCCGGTTTGTTGTGCTGTTTTGTGTGCGGCCGCAAAGTTGATCAATTTTTGGCATCCAAATAAGACCTAATGTCTTAACACTGTAGTGCTCCAGTGTTTCGTCAAGTTTAATGTCGCTTACAATGTCGTCCTTGAGAATTCCTTTAAGAATTTGCTCATTGTTTAAGCACCATTTACGTAATTTGAATCCGTTAGGGAGCAGTATTTTAACCAACTCCTTTCGAATTTGTAGTGCTTCTCGTATTGAGTCTGCTCCTAATGGTGATCTGCTGAGATAAAGTGAGGCTAAGTGATTTAAAAACGGAGCCGCTGCAGTTCCAAGTGTAACCGTTTTTAATCGATAGTATTTCATCGGCGATACATCTTTTCGATGTCTGCCGTAAATACGTATTTATGTGTTCTGAATCTCAGTAGAATTGACATGAGATCACTTTGCACCGTGGGTCCTACTTGCAGTATGTCATTTAATGATTTTCCCGTTGACGTTTTACAGGATGCATTAGCTTTGTGGTGCTGCTGTCAGGTTTCAGCACACAATGATGAGGGATGCAATAATGTTTTGATGGAAGGAGTTTTCGAGGAACAGCCTTCATGTGACCTAATTCTTCATATTCATTCATGAAGTCCACATATCTTTTCCAGATTTCTGTATCTGTCCTTCTTTCCAGTGCGAGGAATATTTTTTCAGCAGTCTCCAACGAGGGCCCCAGGGCTGAAGAATGTTCAGCAAACGGCAATTTCACGATGAATCTCCCATCTGCAGCAGTCTGCAAGTTCTCAATGAAATGGCTCTCGCACTCATTTTCGGTTGGTTTACGATGCCTTTCTGCTGTTTCCAGGTTGTCTATGGTCCAGAGTCGTTCCATTAAGGTATTCGTTTCTTCTCCTGTAGCTACTGCACAAATGGCTGCTGACATCCTTGGTTCCTTTATTTTTCCAGCCACCACCCATCCCAATCTGGTCTTTTGCATGATTGGACCAGAGGGTAATTTGTGTTGTTGTGGGAGCAATAGTGCGTAATAGTGTTCCGCACCGATGAGCATGTCGGATCTGCCAACGGTAGGGTGGCTGGCATGTTCCAATCTTTTTATACCCTCATCCCATTAAAAATGGGAAAAAAGGGTATAATGGTTGTGTGCAATAGTAGGTAACAGGCAGAAGGAAGCATCTCCGACCTTATATAGTATATATATTCTTTATCAGCATCAACAGTCGAGTCGATATAGACATGTCCGTCTGTCCGTCTGTATGTATGAACGCGTCGATCTCAGAGACTATAGGAGCTAGAGAATCCACATTTGGAACTTAAGTTCGCCTTATCCCTAGGCTGTACAAGTTTGTTTTCAATTTTCGATAACTCATCCCGTTTCCGATATACACATGGGATCGATAACAATAAATTCTTGAATTTGAAAAAAACTTTAGATGGCATTTGAATTATTATTCAAAATAATAACAATCTGACTAACAAATTTTTATTAAAATCGGTTGAGAAACACCGGAGATATGGAACCTTGAAGTTGAGTATGCAGTATGGTCGTACACACACGCACACATACTTGCAAGCACTGACTGTATGCGTAAAGTATAGGGATCAAGGTATCGTCTAGTCGGGATTTCTCGACTAGAGCCTTCTTACTTGTTTATTTATGCTAATAATGTGTGGTAGAATAAATGCTTCGAAACGCATTGTAAAGTCGTTGTGTAATGACTTCACCAATAGGTTTACACGCGCTCTACTTGTCTTTGGTTGTCCACCGATGCCTTCAATTCGTAGTGTGGAGTGGAGTGTAAAAGATAATGAAGAGGCGAGTCGTTCTGATATTACGTTAATCTGTGATCCAGAATCCAGCTTAGCTTTGAAGTAGATTTATATTTTTGCTACTTGCTGATGCTACAATTGGATTTTGCTTCTCCATTGAAGAATTTTCCAAATGCAGCAGCGTGTTGTGCCTTTCTTGGCACTTAAAAAATTTAAAGCGATTTGGGCAAGCTTTTGCCATGTGATCTCCTTTGAGGCAGTTGACGCATAGTTTTTGTCGTTGAATCCAATTCAATCTCTCAGCGGCTGCCCTTGCACGGAAATCGTTTCACCAAAATATGAAATTAGGCTTCTTGCAATAGAGACAATCCTTCCTTGTAGTTGAAGAAGAAGCACAAGTTGCTCCCGTCGAGTCTCTTT
>JAWNNS010000295.1:0-27601 GCA_035044605.1 Scaptomyza cyrtandrae | reverse complement strand
GAAGAGCCAATTGGATGCCCTCGTTGCGAACTACACTGCCGCAACGAAAAATACTGGAGGGATGCACATTTTCAACTAAGCACTAAGTATGAAAATTTGAGGGTGCAGTTAGAAAAACTGCAAAAAGAAATCGCGGCTTTAGAAGAAAAAAAAGAAGAAAATGATACGAACTGGTCAGAAAAATGCGTGAAGATGCGCAATAACACGATAGTGGATCCCGAAAATGTAAATGAGGGTTCCAAGTTTTTTGCCTCACTGCTATTAAAAACAAAACATGTCGCAAAATTTAATGACATGGAGAAAAACCTTTTGATGAATCTAATTTACAGATCATCAAAAGGATACCAGTTTATGAGAGATGCAATATATTTTAATCTGTGTCCGAGTCCCAGAACCTTGCCAAATTGGAGCCCTATAAAAATGATTTCTCCGGACATAAATGAAAAGGTTTGTTACACCATATCGAAGCATGTGCAAAATATGTCAGAGAGCGAACGGAACTGTGTCATCTTGTTTGATGAGATACACGGACGCTCCGAGCTCGAGTACAATAGCACAACAGACCAAATTGACGGTTTTATAGATTTTGGTCAGGGTAAAAAAGAACCAATCATTGCCATTAATTTTCTATTTTTTCGGATAAAAGGCATTGTTCAGCGGTGGAAATATACGTTTTCGTACTATTGCATCAATGCGAAAACAACGTCCGAAATAGAAAATATTGAAGCATTAACCCGAATGGAACTGAAAATGAGAGCCGCGGTATGCGATCAGGCAATAAGCAACGTCAATGTTTATAATTCCCTAAGCACTTCAACGAAACAATTGTTTAAAGAGCCTACTGGAAATAAGGAATATAGGAATAATATATTGAAAAGTCAGACAACTCGAATGGCTCCAAAGATGACGGAGAGGCACATTCGGCCTAAATTTACGAAAAAACGAGTGTGAAATTGGCCACTCAAGTATTTTCCAGATCTGTGGGCAACGCCATAAAAGTATGCCCCTCGAATAAGCTGTTCAAGCCGCATACTATGGATAAAGCGTTGTCCACTGCCAATTTCCTACTAACGCTGAATGATGCCTTTGATGTTTTGAGCTGTCGTTCTTCATCAAAATTTAATAAATCCGGATACACTTTGAGCGATAAGGTAAAGCTGACAGAATTTTTAACGTTTGTTAAACAGCTTACCTTTGCCCAAAAATGCCAGTGGCAACAAGGTCTTCGATATACTGTAGACCATATAATAAGCCTGACGGATGATCTGCTGAGCAACGCAGATATCCACTATATGCACCTTACAAGGTTCAACCAAGATAGCTTGGAAAATTTCTTTGCGGCGTTGCGCTCTAAGCTGGGGAATAACACCAACCCCTCAGTTAGAGAAATGCAATATTTGAACAGCGAGATCGATGTCAATGAAGATAATAACATCTGCATATCTTCAAAATGCCAACTGTGAGGATGATGACAATGATCTAGAAATGGATTGGGTAATTGATCCGGATCAGCCGATAGATCGCATCGAGGAATGCGAGGCGTCATATCCCACAGATCAGCAGACTAGCATAGACATTGATAATAGTGAGGAAGTCGCAATAAGTTTGCCTGATTTATCTGTCGCAGAGCTTGTCTCAAGCAGATACTATGATAGCTACCTAATAGCGAAGAAAAGGTTTGATTGCCCTGAATGCGATAAACACCTCAACCAAAAATGGACTCATTTGCATCCGAAAACTATGAAGACCAGGCAAGGAATTTTGCTACTGACAAAGTGTGCCTTAAAAATCCCTCCGATGCATTCTTTCAAGTGAGCAATTTGCATTATGAGTCCTTCACAACAGTATTTGGTCAAGCACCGTACAAGTTGAACCTTTGTGGGAGTATAATTGACGAGTGTGTTTGCCTAACGAATGAGTTTAATCCAGAGTGTTTGATGTCAAGCACAATTGCTACAGCCACCGAATGCAATTCCTTGCCCACTGCTGATTTCATACTAACGCTGAATGATGCCTTTGCTAACCGGCGAGTTAAGGACTTAGATTTCTATGTGATGACATAACTGCTTGTCGTCAACTTACTAAATATACTTTTCACATAATATAAAAGACATAAAAAAGGTTTAAAAACAATTTTAAAAAATGTAATAAAAGCATATAAAATATGTAAAAAAAACAAGTGAGTTTTTAAAAAAAACTTGGCTTATTCAGCACCTCACGGTACTATCAGAAGCAATCAATTCCAGTTTAGCAAGCCCCATACCACTCTGACAAAGCTAGAACCAGTTGTGAATTTCAAGGCAGGGCACAGATGCAACATCACACATGTGTGCGCTCACCGTGTGGTTGGCGGGCATAAGATAGCCACCACAGCAAGTCGTAGCTTGTTGTATAATGCGACTGATATGGCACGGGGATGGCACTACTAGGACAAGTGTTAAAGTTTTCACTCAGCCAATAGAAACAAGTAAGAAGGCTCTAGTCGAGAAATCCCGACTAGACGATACCCTGATCCCTATACTTTACGCGTACAGTCAGTGTTTGCAAGTATGTGTGTTTGTATGTACGCATATACTGCATACTGCATACACAACTTCAATGTCCCATATCTCCAAAGTTTCTTAACCGATTTTAATAAAAATTTCATAGAATGTTATTATATTGATTATTAATTTAAATGCCATCTAAAGATTTTTCAAATTCAAGATTTTGTTGTTATCGATCCCATGTGTATATCGAAAACGGGATGAGTTATCGAAAATCGAAAACAAACTTGTACTGCCTAGGGATTAGGCGAGCTTAAGTTCAAAATCTGGAGTCTCTAGCTCTTATAGTCTCTGAGATCGATTGGCTCATACATACGGACAGACGGACAGACAGACGGACAGACAGACGGACAGACGGACATGACTATATCGACTCGGCTGTTGATCCTGATCAAGAATATATATACTTTTTGGGGTCGGAGGTGCTTATTTCTGCCCGTTACATACTTTTGCACAACTTCATTATACCCTTTTTTCCCATTTTTAATGGGATCAGGGTATAAAAATACGGCTCAAGCCAACATGCAGCAGGCCATCCGCAGACTATTTGCTTCCAACACCAATAAGTAACATACATGCATACAAACACAAACATATATATACATAGATAGGTCCAAAAAATCACTGAAGAGCACAGAGAAATCCTTCAGTTGAACTAACTTTATCTTACAATAAAACGCTAGAACACTTAAAATATACCCACATAAAATATATCTAAAGCCCTACTTACAGCAAATAACAAACAAAGACTGATTACAACTCAAAGACCTAAAACGATAAAACTAAAGCCCCAACAAATTAGCCAAATCCCACAACATATATAAACAATATTAGTGGCAACTTACCTGTGCCTCATAAAATAATCCATACACCATATTATCTTACAGATCTCACAATAAACAAAATCAAAATGTATAAAATAAAACGTATTAAAAAAGAATTACCAACAAATCAACAAAACATAAATAAACCTTCAATAGACAACCTGGCAACTGAAAAAAAATGCAGACCCGGAGAACAAACAACGAAAGGACGGAATAACACCTATAACCCGCACTGAAGAGCCGCCTCGGAGGAAAATGACAAAGATACAGGCAGAGGTGTTAGCAGAAATCCAACAACAGACCATCATAGCAAAAGCCCAATTGAATCTAAGGAAGAACAAAAACCAAATTACACCAACTCCAGTCGCTAGAAGCCCAGCTACATTAGGACTAGGACTAGGACTAAAACACAACCCCTCCATAGAAACAAATATCTCACTTAACTCAACAACTAATGTCACCCAAATAGACTTATCAGACACAGAATCAGACGAATCAAGTAAACCAGAACCAGAACCAAAAGCTGACCTACGAATAATAATTACAGAAGTACACGATGCGAACAAAATCATCGAAAAAGCAGCAACAAAACTTGGACCTTATGCCTTCACCACAAGCGTAACGCAAAATAACGGATTATGTCTACAATGTAAAGATATAAACAAACAAATTGCCCTCATCAAACTGCTGGAAAAGTACAAAATCAAATTCCATACACAACTCAAAGTCGGAACCAGGTACCGGGTAACCATTAAAGGCCTCCACTTTACAGTGCCAGAAGACTGGATCTCGGACCAACTTGCCCTCCTTGGCTATAAAACATGCTTCGTCAAAAACATCATAGGAAAGCTTTAAAACCTCCCCACTAGCTCATTTAAAGTAGACCTTATCCCACACCCAAACAATTCAAAAATCCTCGAATTAAATAGACTAGGCACCTACAAAATTAGAGTAATAAAAACAGCTCCCCAAACCCATATTTACCAGTGCCATAAATGCCAAAAATTTGACCACCTCTACAAGAATTGTCCAAGCAACACCTTCATTTGCTTCAAATGTGCTGGGCCACACAACTCCAAAACATGTTCAAAACCAAGGTCAGTGGATGGAAAATGTACAAACTGCAAAGGAAACCACGTAGCAACATTCAAAGGATGCCCAACATATAAAGAAGCGGTGTACAGGCAAACAATCGACCCAAAACTAAGGATCTCCCAAATAAGTAAATACATGCATACAAACATATATATACATACTTTTTGGTCGGCAGAACAAAATTTTATAATACAATCAAGTTTAAAATGAAATAAATGTATGATTAAAACACATAACATCAACATAAGATATATATATAAAAATTAATTTATATGTAAAAAATAAAAATAATTAAGAAAAAAAAGTCTTCATAATGAGTGTTTGAGCTCGGCTCGACCGTTGCTGAAGCAAAAGTTCATGCAGCTACGCTACGATCAGATGTTGAATACGTTAGAATACTTTAACATATGAGCTTAGCTTTAATTGCTTGTTTTTAGCTTTACCCTTCTTCTAGTCTTTATACTAAAGAGGCAAGCAAATTTTTGCGCGCGCTTTTCTTTGAGTGTGTGTGTAAATTTTCAAGTGCATGTGCATTTATGCTTTGAAATTGTAACAACACGGTTGCAAATATCAAAGTTATAAATTATTGACAAAACAATCAGATTTTTTCAAATCTAATTAATTAAAAATATAATAATAATAATTAAAAACGTATAAGCCATATCGGAAATATGGAAAGTAATAATAAAAATGTGGCATATAAGTGTTTGGTTGAAGGCTGCGTTGGTGGCATAAAACTATTTCGCGTTCCCGAAAGAAGTGCTAGTGCGTGGTGCGAAAACTTAAGGATTAACATCGATTTAATAAACACCCACACTAGAGTGTGTGATCTACACTTCGAAAAGGAATGCGTTTCAACACGTAGATTGAAATTTGGTTCTATGCCAACGCTGCAACTGGGCAAGTTACAATGCAAGTAAATATGAATGGCGGTGTTTTAAGCATTCGCCAAACATCTTTGACAATTATTTTTGTGTTTGTTTGTTTATATATATATATATATATATGTGTTTTTATACCCTGATCCCATTAAAAATGGGAAAAAGGGTATAATGGTTTTGTGCAAAAGTATGTAACGGGCAGAAGGAAGCTTCTCCGACCCCATAAAGTATATATATTATTGATCAGCATCAACAGCAGAGTCGATATAGCCATGTCCGTCTGTCCGTCCGTCTGTCCGTATGTATGAGCCAACCGATCTCAGAGACTATAAGAGCTATTATTCAAAATAATAACAATCTGTGAAATTATTATTAAAATCGGTTAAGAAACTTTGGAGATATGGGACATTGAAGTTGTGTATGCAGTATGTGCGTACATACAAACACACGTATTTGCAAACACTGACTGTACGCGTAAGGTATAGGGATCAGGGTATCGTCTAGTCGGGATTTCTCGACTAGAGCCTTCTTACTTGTTAGTACTGTGATTGTTCCTTTAGCTGTGATTGTCATATTGTTTGTGCTCAATTGTTCGTTTCTGCAAGATGTCTTGCTCCGTAAGTGTCTGTCCGATTATATGTGTATGTGTATTTTAGCATCACCTAATATAAATATAATTTAATTAAATAGGTCACATTGAAGATCCGGTCAACCATAACAATTTAAATCAAAACAAACCGCTTCAACGCCATTGCTATATTAAGAATTGCAATAGTCCGTATCCACCTTCCGTACTGCATTCTTTTCGGTCGGAGTGGATGTCCATCTGCGAGGTGAAAGCTATATTTAAAGATAATAAAAAGCTACTTATATGCGGAAAGCAATTCCACGCAATGGACATTCACCAAAAAAAATTTTTAAAAAAATGTCTATCCTATATTAAATGTGCAAATTAATAATGCAACAGAATCTGGGGCTCTGAAAAATAGTGATTCTGCATTAGTTAATTTAGAGCACAGTGACAATAGCCCACAAATGGACAACAATGAAGAGCCAATTGGATGCCCTCGTTGCGAACTACACTGCCGCAACGAAAAATACTGGAGGGATGCACGTTTTCAACTAAGCACTAAGTATGAAAATTTGAGGGTGCAGTTAGAAAAACTGCAAAAAGAAATCTCGGCTTTAGAAGAAAAAAAAGAAGAAAATGATACGAACTGGTCAGAAAAATGCGTGAAGATGCGCAATAACACGATAGTGGATCCCGAAAATGTAAATGAGGGTTCCAAGTTTTTTGCCTCACTGCTATTAAAAACAAAACATGTCGCAAAATTTAATGACATAGAAAAAAACCTTTTGATGAATCTAAATTACAGATCGTCAAAAGGATACCAGTTCATGCGAGATGCTCTTTCTTTAAATCTGCCAAGTCCCAGAACACTACTGAATTGGAGCCCTATAAGAATGATTTGTCCGCGCATAAATGATAAGGTCTATAACAGCATTTTGAAGCATGTAATTAATATGTCAGAGAGCGAAGGGAACTGTGTCATCTTGTTTGATGAGATACATGGACGTTCCGAGCTCGAGTACAATAGCACAACAGACCAAATAGACGGTTTTATAGATTTTGGTCAGGGCAAAAGAGAACCAATGATTGCCAATAGTTTTCTATTTTTTCAGATAAAAGGCATTGTTCAGCGGTGGAAATATACGTTTTCGTACTATTGCACCAATGCGAAAAGAACATCCGAGAACACGCGAAATTGCCTTATAGAAACCATTGAAGCATTAAACCTAATGGGACTTAGAGTAAGAGCCGCGGTATGCAATCAGGCAGTTAGCAACATTAATGTGTACAACGCACTAAGCAATATACAAAACAATCAAATATATGAAGAGCCTAGTGGCAACAAGGTTTATCTCTTGTACGACTATGTACATATATTCAAAAGCATAAGAAACTGCTTGTTGGCAAGGGATATAACCGCAGCAAATAACGTTGCAAGCTGGAGCGTCATTTCCGAGTTGTACGATATCGACTTGAAAAGTCAGACAACTCGAATGGCTCCAAAACTGACGGAGAGGCACATTAGTCCTAAAAATTTAGAAAAAATGAGTGTGAAAAACAGCAAAATCTAAAAAAACCGGCTACATCTTGAGCGAAAGAGTTAAGCTGACTGAATTTTTAACATTTGTTAATCAGCTCTACTTTGCTCAAAGATGCCACTGGACACAAGGGCTTCTACATACTGTAGAAAATGTAATAAGCCTTACGGATGATCTGCTGATCGACGCAGACATCCACTTTATACACCTCACAAGGTTCAACCAAGATAGCTTGGAAAATTTCTTTGCGGAATTGCGCTCTAAGCTGGGGAATAACACCAACCCCTCAGTTAGAGAAATGCAATATTTGACAGCGAGATCGATGACCCCCGCCGGCCTACTTTTTACTTTTTTTTACTAATATTTCCTTTTTTTTTTTTGCGAGTGAAAACTTGAAGGATGACCCAGACGGATACTAGCAGATGGATGACCATAGAAGATTGGCCGCAGTAGGATGACCCCAGCAAGCATGGCCATTGCAACGGCTGCTCTGCGGCCGCGGTAAGTTTTTGTATTCTTTTACTTTATTTATTTTACTAAAAATTTTTCTATTTTCATTGCGAGTCACATTGCGCTGGTCAGGAATTCATAAGAAGCGAAACTTTGGGTGGCAAAATAGATATAAAAGATAAGTTATTTGCCTATATATTTATTCAGTATATAAATATAATATCAATACAATTATCTATGATTTTACCTATTTCACCTATGGACTGGCCAACAAGGTGACTGGATAACTTTTTGTGGAGCGCACATTTTTTTACCACCACCTGATGGTTGATTTATTTTTTTTAATAATCTAAAAATGCACTAAAAGTAATGTAACGTAAAACTAAAAATAGATTAACTGAAACGATTTGTAAATTTTTTATTTTTAATATGTGCCATGTTTTAATTGTCATTTATTGTATTTTCATATTATATTGTTTTTTGTAAAAACTCTATACACAAAATTTTTTTTAATTAAAATTTAAATAACTTATTTATATTGTTTTCATTTTTTATAGAATAGAAAAATATAAATTTTATACACGTATGTGTATATAAAACAATTTCAGCACACCCCATGTCTCATTGATACAAAAAAAGAGAAAAACTTAGAGTTCACGTTCGAAATATGAATTAGGATTTCAGCATAAACAGACAGTGGATATACAAAGCAAAATCCAATTCAAACATAGCGGTAGTAGTCCGATAAGATAAAACGAATTGAAGGGAAATAGGTGCTAAAAAGCTTGAAAAATGTGAAAAGTTAACAGAAATTAGAAACTCTGGTTTCCTCTCTTACTTTGAATACTTTTTGACTAGGACAAGGCGAAAGTTCAGGACCGGCATCAACATGGCAATGTCCAAGGCGATTCTTGTCCTGAGTAGTGCAAGCAACTCGTGACCTTCGGCAGTAGGCCAGTTATCTCCCGGATGACCGTTAAGCATCCGCTTGGCGGATACAACACAAGAAGGCGGCTAAGGCAGAATCCAGTAATGCCTTGGTATGAAAGCACTGGAAACGCCCATCTGGGCTGACAGGGGCAGTATTCTAGCATATCAGTAAGCAAAGTGGAATCTTGCCGAAATGACTGCTAGGGTCCCTGCTTGCAAAGATAACCATGGGATTATTACGCAACTGTACAACGACCAGAGATAACGACTTGGAGTTGGGACCCACCAAACATGATTTTAAAACATGATCAAAAAAACAAACAAAGGAGAGTGGCGATGCGTTTGCGAGCAGTAGGAAAACGTTGCGATCGTGGTGTAGCGCCACCACCGAAGACTAACAGGAAAGAGGTTACTGGTCTGGCGAACCAGCGTGGCCCAGCGCTATGCGAGCTCGGCCAGGAAATCTCCAAGCTGGTGGAGATGCTGGAGAATGGCAAATGGCGCTCCATCCATCTCCATTGAGAGCATAAAGGCGCTCTACGAGCTGGTAGCCATTCAGCTCCATGATGAGGGAGCAAAAGCCGTCATCAGGACGAATCAGTCCTAGCAGACGATAACAAGTAAGTTTTTAAAAAAACTTGGCTTATTCAGCACCTCACGGTACTATCAGAAGCAATCAATTCCAGTTTAGCAAGCCCCATACCACTCTGACAAAGCTAGAACCAGTTGTGAATTTCAAGGCAGGGCACAGATGCAACATCACACATGTGTGCGCTACGTGAATTATTCGATAAGTTCGAACTGTTTGAACTGGCGGGAAAAAGGTACATATCCCTCAAAACTCAACCGATTATCAAATACAATAATTGATAAGTCATCGTTGTTAATAATGCAATTCCAGTCTATAAAATAATTTTCATTCAAAATTCACTCCACCCAAAAAAAATTAAATTTAAGATAGGCCGTACTGTCCTACGCAATAACTCGAATGCTAGACTCGACGCTAATTACAATATCAGTCAGAAGCTGTACAAACCATTGGAAATAATGCTAGAAAAAGGCCTAAGATAACCTCTCCTACCGAATTCGCTGGAATCCTCTGATAATTCTCAGCGAATCAGGTTATGGGCCCAGGAATCGATGTTCTGCGCAAATATAATTTGTCGGTTTTGAGTTGCAGTAGAATAATAACAAGTAAGAAGGCTCTAGTCGAGAAATCCCGACTAGACGATACCCTGATCCCTATACTTTACGCGTACAGTCAGTGTTTGCAAGTATGTGTGTTTGTATGTACGCACATACTGCATACACAACTTCAACGTCCCATATCTCCGGTGTTTCTTAACCGATTTTAATAAAAATTTCACAGATTGTCATTATTTTGTTCATTATTTCAAATGCCATCTCAAAGTTTTCAAAATTCAAGAGTTTGTTGTTATCGATCCCATGTGTATATCAAAAACGGGATGAGTTATCGAAAATCGAAAACAAACTTGTATTGCCTAGGAATTAGGCGAGCTTAAGTTCCAAATCTGGAGTCTCTAGCTTTTATAGTCTCTGAGATCGGTTGGCTCATACATACGGACAGACGGACAGACGGACGGACGGACAGACGGACATGGCTATATCGACTCGGCTGTTGATGCTGATCAATAATATATATTCTTTATGGGGTCGGAGAAGCTTCCTTCTGCCCGTTACAAACTTTTGCACAAAACAATTTTACCCTTTTTTCCCATTTTTAATGGGATCAGGATATAAAAATGTCATTGACATTAATTAAATATTATAATAAAGGGTATCGAAGCAACATTGAGCAGCGTGTGCGTTTCAGCAACGACAACCGTCACGTGTTGTTGTTGTTATTGTTTTTGCGTTCTGCCTAGTCCCGTTAGACGCAGACACATGCATACACAAAAAGACGGCTCAAGGCCACATGCAGCAGGCCGTCCGTAGACGATTTGCTTTCGACTTCAAAGAGCATATAAACACAAACATACATATACATACTCATTGATCGGCAACAACTTTTAACACACAAGAAAGAAGGCTCTAGTCAAGAGATCGCAACTAGACGACAGGGTGGGTTCAGTGTATAACAAGCAAACTGACTCTATTTGAAAGCAAAATAACCAGCAGTGTGTGCGTTTCAGCAACGACAACCAGTACGTCTTTCTGTTGTTTGTATTTTTGCGTTTTGCCTATTCACGGTCGGCGCACAGAAATGCATACACAACAAGTAAGAAGGCTCTAGTCGAGAAATCCCGACTAGACGATACCCTGATCCCTATACTTTACGCGTACAGTCAGTGTTTGCAAGTATGTGTGTTTGTATGTACGCATATACTGCATACTGCATACACAACTTCAATGTCCCATATCTCCGGTGTTTCTTAACCGATTTTAATAAAAATTTCATAGATTGTTATTATTTTGATTATTAATTTAAATGCCATCTAAAGATTTTTCAAATTCAAGATTTTGTTGTTATCGATCCCATGTGTATATCGAAAACGGGATGAGTTATCGAAAATCGAAAACAAACTTGTACTGCCTAGGGATTAGGCGAGCTTAAGTTCAAAATCTGGAGTCTCTAGCTCTTATAGTCTCTGAGATCGGTTGGCTCATACATACGGACAGACGGACAGACAGACGGACAGACAGACGGACATGGCTATATCGACTCGGCTGTTGATCCTGATCAAGAATATATATACTTTTTGGGGTCGGAGGTGCTTATTTCTGCCCGTTACATACTTTTGCACAACTTCATTATACCCTTTCTTCCCATTTTTAATGGGATCAGGGTATAAAAATACGGCTCAAGCCAACATGCAGCAGGCCATCCGCAGACTATTTGCTTCCGACACCAATAAGTAACATACATGCATACAAACACAAACATATATATACATAGATAGGTCCAAAAAATCACTGAAGAGCACAGAGAAATCCTTCAGTTGAACTAACTTTATCTTACAATAAAACGCTAGAACACTTAAACTATACCCACATAAAATATATCTAAAGCCCTACTTACAGCAAATAACAAACAAAGACTGATTACAACTCAAAGACCTAAAACGATAAAACTAAAGCCCCAACAAATTAGCCAAATCCCACAACATATACAAACAATATTAGTGGCAACTTACCTGTGCCTCATAAAATAATCCATACACCATATTATCTTACAGATCTCACAATAAACAAAATCAAAATGTATAAAATAAAACGTATTAAAAAAGAATTACCAACAAATCAACAAAACATAAATAAACCTTCAATAGACAACCTGGCAACTGAAAAAAAAAATGCAGACCCGGAGAACAAACAACGAAAGGACGGAATAACACCTATAACCCGCACTGAAGAGCCGCCTCGGAGGAAAATGACAAAGATACAGGCAGAGGTGCTAGCAGAAATCCAACAACAGACCATCATAGCAAAAGCCCAATTGAATCTAAGGAAGAACAAAAACCAAATTACACCAACTCCAGTCGCTAGAAGCCCAGCTACATTAGGACTAGGACTAGGACTAAAACACAACCCCTCCATAGAAACAAATATCTCACTTAACTCAACAACTAATGTCACCCAAATAGACTTATCAGACACAGAATCAGACGAATCAAGTAAACCAGAACCAGAACCAAAAGCTGACCTACGAATAATAATTACAGAAGTACACGATGCGAACAAAATCATCGAAAAAGCAGCAACAAAACTTGGACCTTATGCCTTCACCACAAGCGTAACGCAAAATAACGGATTATGTCTACAATGTAAAGATATAAACAAACAAATTGCCCTCATCAAACTGCTGGAAAAGTACAAAATCAAATTCCATACACAACTCAAAGTCGGAACCAGGTACCGGGTAACCATTAAAGGCCTCCACTTTACAGTGCCAGAAGACTGGATCTCGGACCAACTTGCCCTCCTTGGCTATAAAACATGCTTCGTCAAAAACATCATAGGAAAGCTTTAAAACCTCCCCACTAGCTCATTTAAAGTAGACCTTATCCCACACCCAAACAATTCAAAAATCCTCGAATTAAATAAACTAGGCACCTACAAAATTAGAGTAATAAAAACAGCTCCCCAAACCCATATTTACCAGTGCCATAAATGCCAAAAATTTGACCACCTCTACAAGAATTGTCCAAGCAACACCTTCATTTGCTTCAAATGTGCTGGGCCACACAACTCCAAAACATGTTCAAAACCAAGGTCAGTGGATGGAAAATGTACAAACTGCAAAGGAAACCACGTAGCAACATTCAAAGGATGCCCAACATATAAAGAAGCGGTGTACAGGCAAACAATCGACCCAAAACTAAGGATCTCCCAAATAAGTAAATACATGCATACAAACATATATATACATACTTTTTGGTCGGCAGAACAAAATTTTATAATACAATCAAGTTTAAAATGAAATAAATGTATGATTAAAACACATAACATCAACATAAGATATATATATAAAAATTAATTTATATGTAAAAAATAAAAATAATTAAGAAAAAAAAGTCTTCATAATGAGTGTTTGAACTCGGCTCGACCGTTGCTGAAGCAAAAGTTCATGCAGCTACGCTACGATCAGATGTTGAATACATTAGAATACTTTAACATATGAGCTTAGCTTTAATTGCTTGTTTTTAGCTTTACCCTTCTTCTAGTCTTTATACTAAAGAGGCAAGCAAATTTTTGCGCGCGCTTTTCTTTGAGTGTGTGTGTAAATTTTCAAGTGCATGTGCATTTATGCTTTGAAATTGTAACAACACGGTTGCAAATATCAAAGTTATAAATTATTGACAAAACAATCAGATTTTTTCAAATCTAATTAATTAAAAATATAATAATAATAATTAAAAACGTATAAGCCATATCGGAAATATGGAAAGTAATAATAAAAATGTGGCATATAAGTGTTTGGTTGAAGGCTGCGTTGGTGGCATAAAACTATTTCGCGTTCCCGAAAGAAGTGCTAGTGCGTGGTGCGAAAACTTAAGGATTAACATCGATTTAATAAACACCCACACTAGAGTGTGTGATCTACACTTCGAAAAGGAATGCGTTTCAACACGTAGATTGAAATTTGGTTCTATGCCAACGCTGCAACTGGGCAAGTTACAATGCAAGTAAATATGAATGGCGGTGTTTTAAGCATTCGCCAAACATCTTTGACAATTATTTTTGTGTTTGTTTGTTTATATATATATATATATATATATGTGTTTTTATACCCTGATCCCATTAAAAATGGGAAAAAGGGTATAATGGTTTTGTGCAAAAGTATGTAACGGGCAGAAGGAAGCTTCTCCGACCCCATAAAGTATATATATTATTGATCAGCATCAACAGCAGAGTCGATATAGCCATGTCCGTCTGTCCGTCCGTCTGTCCGTATGTATGAGCCAACCGATCTCAGAGACTATAAGAGCTATTATTCAAAATAATAACAATCTGTGAAATTATTATTAAAATCGGTTAAGAAACTTTGGAGATATGGGACATTGAAGTTGTGTATGCAGTATGTGCGTACATACAAACACACGTATTTGCAAACACTGACTGTACGCGTAAGGTATAGGGATCAGGGTATCGTCTAGTCGGGGTTTCTCGACTAGAGCCTTCTTACTTGTTAGTACTGTGATTGTTCCTTTAGCTGTGATTGTCATATTGTTTGTGCTCAATTGTTCGTTTCTGCAAGATGTCTTGCTCCGTAAGTGTCTGTCCGATTATATGTGTATGTGTATTTTAGCATCACCTAATATAAATATAATTTAATTAAATAGGTCACATTGAAGATCCGGTCAACCATAACAATTTAAATCAAAACAAACCGCTTCAACGCCATTGCTATATTAAGAATTGCAATAGTCCGTATCCACCTTCCGTACTGCATTCTTTTCGGTCGGAGTGGATGTCCATCTGCGAGGTGAAAGCTATATTTAAAGATAATAAAAAGCTACTTATATGCGGAAAGCAATTCCACGCAATGGACATTCACCAAAAAAAATTTTTAAAAAAATGTCTATCCTATATTAAATGTGCAAATTAATAATGCAACAGAATCTGGGGCTCTGAAAAATAGTGATTCTGCATTAGTTAATTTAGAGCACAGTGACAATAGCCCACAAATGGACAACAATGAAGAGCCAATTGGATGCCCTCGTTGCGAACTACACTGCCGCAACGAAAAATACTGGAGGGATGCACGTTTTCAACTAAGCACTAAGTATGAAAATTTGAGGGTGCAGTTAGAAAAACTGCAAAAAGAAATCTCGGCTTTAGAAGAAAAAAAAGAAGAAAATGATACGAACTGGTCAGAAAAATGCGTGAAGATGCGCAATAACACGATAGTGGATCCCGAAAATGTAAATGAGGGTTCCAAGTTTTTTGCCTCACTGCTATTAAAAACAAAACATGTCGCAAAATTTAATGACATAGAAAAAAACCTTTTGATGAATCTAAATTACAGATCGTCAAAAGGATACCAGTTCATGCGAGATGCTCTTTCTTTAAATCTGCCAAGTCCCAGAACACTACTGAATTGGAGCCCTATAAGAATGATTTGTCCGCGCATAAATGATAAGGTCTATAACAGCATTTTGAAGCATGTAATTAATATGTCAGAGAGCGAAGGGAACTGTGTCATCTTGTTTGATGAGATACATGGACGTTCCGAGCTCGAGTACAATAGCACAACAGACCAAATAGACGGTTTTATAGATTTTGGTCAGGGCAAAAGAGAACCAATGATTGCCAATAGTTTTCTATTTTTTCAGATAAAAGGCATTGTTCAGCGGTGGAAATATACGTTTTCGTACTATTGCACCAATGCGAAAAGAACATCCGAGAACACGCGAAATTGCCTTATAGAAACCATTGAAGCATTAAACCTAATGGGACTTAGAGTAAGAGCCGCGGTATGCAATCAGGCAGTTAGCAACATTAATGTGTACAACGCACTAAGCAATATACAAAACAATCAAATATATGAAGAGCCTAGTGGCAACAAGGTTTATCTCTTGTACGACTATGTACATATATTCAAAAGCATAAGAAACTGCTTGTTGGCAAGGGATATAACCGCAGCAAATAACGTTGCAAGCTGGAGCGTCATTTCCGAGTTGTACGATATCGACTTGAAAAGTCAGACAACTCGAATGGCTCCAAAACTGACGGAGAGGCACATTAGTCCTAAAAATTTAGAAAAAATGAGTGTGAAAAACAGCAAAATCTAAAAAAACCGGCTACATCTTGAGCGAAAGAGTTAAGCTGACTGAATTTTTAACATTTGTTAATCAGCTCTACTTTGCTCAAAGATGCCACTGGACACAAGGGCTTCTACATACTGTAGAAAATGTAATAAGCCTTACGGATGATCTGCTGATCGACGCAGACATCCACTTTATACACCTCACAAGGTTCAACCAAGATAGCTTGGAAAATTTCTTTGCGGAATTGCGCTCTAAGCTGGGGAATAACACCAACCCCTCAGTTAGAGAAATGCAATATTTGACAGCGAGATCGATGACCCCCGCCGGCCTACTTTTTACTTTTTTTTACTAATATTTCCTTTTTTTTTTTTTGCGAGTGAAAACTTGAAGGATGACCCAGACGGATACTAGCAGATGGATGACCATAGAAGATTGGCCGCAGTAGGATGACCCCAGCAAGCATGGCCATTGCAACGGCTGCTCTGCGGCCGCGGTAAGTTTTTGTATTCTTTTACTTTATTTATTTTACTAAAAATTTTTCTATTTTCATTGCGAGTCACATTGCGCTGGTCAGGAATTCATAAGAAGCGAAACTTTGGGTGGCAAAATAGATATAAAAGATAAGTTATTTGCCTATATATTTATTCAGTATATAAATATAATATCAATACAATTATCTATGATTTTACCTATTTCACCTATGGACTGGCCAACAAGGTGACTGGATAACTTTTTGTGGAGCGCACATTTTTTTACCACCACCTGATGGTTGATTTATTTTTTTTAATAATCTAAAAATGCACTAAAAGTAATGTAACGTAAAACTAAAAATAGATTAATTGAAACGATTTGTAAATTTTTTATTTTTAATATGTGCCATGTTTTAATTGTCATTTATTGTATTTTCATATTATATTGTTTTTTGTAAAAACTCTATACACAAAATTTTTTTTAATTAAAATTTAAATAACTTATTTATATTGTTTTCATTTTTTATAGAATAGAAAAATATAAATTTTATACACGTATGTGTATATAAAACAATTTCAGCACACCCCATGTCTCATTGATACAAAAAAAGAGAAAAACTTAGAGTTCACGTTCGAAATATGAATTAGGCTTTCAGCATAAACAGACAGTGGATATACAAAGCAAAATCCAATTCAAACATAGCGGTAGTAGTCCGATAAGATAAAACGAATTGAAGGGAAATAGGTGCTAAAAAGCTTGAAAAATGTGAAAAGTTAACAGAAATTAGAAACTCTGGTTTCCTCTCTTACTTTGAATACTTTTTGACTAGGACAAGGCGAAAGTTCAGGACCGGCATCAACATGGCAATGTCCAAGGCGATTCTTGTCCTGAGTAGTGCAAGCAACTCGTGACCTTCGGCAGTAGGCCAGTTATCTCCCGGAAACGCACTGGAAACGCCCATCTGGGCTGACAGGGGCAGTATTCTAGCATATCAGTAAGCAAAGTGGAATCTTGCCGAAATGACTGCTAGGGTCCCTGCTTGCAAAGATAACCATGGGATTATTACGCAACTGTACAACGACCAGAGATAACGACTTGGAGTTGGGACCCACCAAACATGATTTTAAAACATGATCAAAAACACAAACAAAGGAGAGTGGCGATGCGTTCGCGAGCAGTAGGAAAACGTTGCGATCGTGGTGTAGCGCCACCACCGAAGACTAACAGGGAAGAGGTTACTGGTCTGGCGAACCAGCGTGGCCCAGCGCTATGCGAGCTCGGCCAGGAAATCTCCAAGCTGGTGGAGATGCTGGAGAATGGCAAATGGCGCTCCATCCATCTCCATTGAGAGCATAAAGGCGCTCTACGAGCTGGTAGCCATTCAGCTCCATGATGAGGGAGCAAAAGCCGTCATCAGGACGAATCAGTCCTAGCAGACGATAACAAGTAAGTTTTTAAAAAAACTTGGCTTATTCAGCACCTCACGGTACTATCAGAAGCAATCAATTCCAGTTTAGCAAGCCCCATACCACTCTGACAAAGCTAGAACCAGTTGTGAATTTCAAGGCAGGGCACAGATGCAACATCACACATGTGTGCGCTACGTGAATTATTCGATAAGTTCGAACTGTATGGCAGGTTATCGATGTTCTGCGCAAATATAATTTGTCGGTTTTGAGTTGCAGTAGAATAATAACAAGTAAGAAGGCTCTAGTCGAGAAATCCCGACTAGACGATACCCTGATCCCTATACTTTACGCATACAGTCAGTGTTTGCAAGTATGTGTGTTTGTATGTACGCACATACTGCATACACAACTTCAACGTCCCATATCTCCGGTGTTTCTTAACCGATTTTAATAAAAATTTCACAGATTGTCATAATTTTGTTCATTATTTCAAATGCCATCTCAAAGTTTTCAAAATTCAAGAGTTTGTTGTTATCGATCCCATGTGTATATCAAAAACGGGATGAGTTATCGAAAATCGAAAACAAACTTGTATTGCCTAGGAATTAGGCGAGCTTAAGTTCCAAATCTGGAGTCTCTAGCTTTTATAGTCTCTGAGATCGGTTGGCTCATACATACGGACAGACGGACAGACGGACGGACGGACAGACGGACGGACGGACAGACGGACATGGCTATATCGACTCGGCTGTTGATGCTGATCAATAATATATATTCTTTATGGGGTCGGAGAAGCTTCCTTCTGCCCGTTACAAACTTTTGCACAAAACCATTTTACCCTTTTTTCCCATTTTTAATGGGATCAGGATATAAAAATGTCATTGACATTAATTAAATATTATAATAAAGGGTATCGAAGCAACATTGAGCAGCGTGTGCGTTTCAGCAACGACAACCGTCACGTGTTGTTGTTGTGATTGTTTTTGCGTTCTGCCTAGTCCCGTTAGACGCAGACACATGCATACACAAAAAGACGGCTCAAGGCCACATGCAGCAGGCCGTCCGTAGACGATTTGCCTTCGACTTCAAAGAGCATACAAACACAAACATACATATACATACTCATTGATCGGCAACAACTTTTAACACACAAGAAAGAAGGCTCTAGTCAAGAGATCGCAACTAGACGACAGGGTGGGTTCAGTGTATAACAAGCAAACTGACTCTATTTGAAAGCAAAATAACCAGCAGCGTGTGCGTTTCAGCAACGACAACCAGTACGTCTTTCTGTTGTTTGTATTTTTGCGTTTTGCCTATTCACGGTCGGCGCACAGAAATGCATACACAACAAGTAAGAAGGCTCTAGTCGAGAAATCCCGACTAGACGATACCCTGATCCCTATACTTTACGCGTACAGTCAGTGTTTGCAAGTATGTGTGTTTGTATGTACGCATATACTGCATACTGCATACACAACTTCAATGTCCCATATCTCCGGTGTTTCTTAACCGATTTTAATAAAAATTTCATAGATTGTTATTATTTTGATTATTAATTTAAATGCCATCTAAAGATTTTTCAAATTCAAGATTTTGTTGTTATCGATCCCATGTGTATATCGAAAACGGGATGAGTTATCGAAAATCGAAAACAAACTTGTACTGCCTAGGGATTAGGCGAGCTTAAGTTCAAAATCTGGAGTCTCTAGCTCTTATAGTCTCTGAGATCGGTTGGCTCATACATACGGACAGACGGACAGACGGACAGACAGACGGACAGACAGACGGACAGACAGACGGACATGGCTATATCGACTCGGCTGTTGATCCTGATCAAGAATATATATACTTTTTGGGGTCGGAGGTGCTTATTTCTGCCCGTTACATACTTTTGCACAACTTCATTATACCCTTTTTTCCCATTTTTAATGGGATCAGGGTATAAAAATACGGCTCAAGCCAACATGCAGCAGGCCATCCGCAGACTATTTGCTTCCAACACCAATAAGTAACATACATGCATACAAACACAAACATATATATACATAGATAGGTCCAAAAAATCACTGAAGAGCACAGAGAAATCCTTCAGTTGAACTAACTTTATCTTACAATAAAACGCTAGAACACTTAAAATATACCCACATAAAATATATCTAAAGCCCTACTTACAGCAAATATCAAACAAAGACTGATTACAACTCAAAGACCTAAAACGATAAAACTAAAGCCCCAACAAATTAGCCAAATCCCACAACATATATAAACAATATTAGTGGCAACTTACCTGTGCCTCATAAAATAATCCATACACCATATTATCTTACAGATCTCACAATAAACAAAATCAAAATGTATAAAATAAAACGTATTAAAAAAGAATTACCAACAAATCAACAAAACATAAATAAACCTTCAATAGACAACCTGGCAACTGAAAAAAAAAATGCAGACCCGGAGAACAAACAACGAAAGGACGGAATAACACCTATAACCCGCACTGAAGAGCCGCCTCGGAGGAAAATGACAAAGATACAGGCAGAGGTGCTAGCAGAAATCCAACAACAGACCATCATAGCAAAAGCCCAATTGAATCTAAGGAAGAACAAAAACCAAATTACACCAACTCCAGTCGCTAGAAGCCCAGCTACATTAGGACTAGGACTAGGACTAAAACACAACCCCTCCATAGAAACAAATATCTCACTTAACTCAACAACTAATGTCACCCAAATAGACTTATCAGACACAGAATCAGACGAATCAAGTAAACCAGAACCAGAACCAAAAGCTGACCTACGAATAATAATTACAGAAGTACACGATGCGAACAAAATCATCGAAAAAGCAGCAACAAAACTTGGACCTTATGCCTTCACCACAAGCGTAACGCAAAATAACGGATTATGTCTACAATGTAAAGATATAAACAAACAAATTGCCCTCATCAAACTGCTGGAAAAGTACAAAATCAAATTCCATACACAACTCAAAGTCGGAACCAGGTACCGGGTAACCATTAAAGGCCTCCACTTTACAGTGCCAGAAGACTGGATCTCGGACCAACTTGCCCTCCTTGGCTATAAAACATGCTTCGTCAAAAACATCATAGGAAAGCTTTAAAACCTCCCCACTAGCTCATTTAAAGTAGACCTTATCCCACACCCAAACAATTCAAAAATCCTCGAATTAAATAAACTAGGCACCTACAAAATTAGAGTAATAAAAACAGCTCCCCAAACCCATATTTACCAGTGCCATAAATGCCAAAAATTTGACCACCTCTACAAGAATTGTCCAAGCAACACCTTCATTTGCTTCAAATGTGCTGGGCCACACAACTCCAAAACATGTTCAAAACCAAGGTCAGTGGATGGAAAATGTACAAACTGCAAAGGAAACCACGTAGCAACATTCAAAGGATGCCCAACATATAAAGAAGCGGTGTACAGGCAAACAATCGACCCAAAACTAAGGATCTCCCAAATAAGTAAATACATGCATACAAACAAAATTACATACTTTTTGGTCGGCAGAACAAAATTTTATAATACAATCAAGTTTAAAATGAAATAAATGTATGATTAAAACACATAACATCAACATAAGATATATATATAAAAATTAATTTATATGTAAAAAATAAAAATAATTAAGAAAAAAAAGTCTTCATAATGAGTGTTTGAACTCGGCTCGACCGTTGCTGAAGCAAAAGTTCATGCAGCTACGCTACGATCAGATGTTGAATACATTAGAATACTTTAACATATGAGCTTAGCTTTAATTGCTTGTTTTTAGCTTTACCCTTCTTCTAGTCTTTATACTAAAGAGGCAAGCAAATTTTTGCGCGCGCTTTTCTTTGAGTGTGTGTGTAAATTTTCAAGTGCATGTGCATTTATGCTTTGAAATTGTAACAACACGGTTGCAAATATCAAAGTTATAAATTATTGACAAAACAATCAGATTTTTTCAAATCCAATTAATTAAAAATATAATAATAATAATTAAAAACGTATAAGCCATATCGGAAATATGGAAAGTAATAATAAAAATGTGGCATATAAGTGTTTGGTTGAAGGCTGCGTTGGTGGCATAAAACTATTTCGCGTTCCCGAAAGAAGTGCTAGTGCGTGGTGCGAAAACTTAAGGATTAACATCGATTTAATAAACACCCACACTAGAGTGTGTGATCTACACTTCGAAAAGGAATGCGTTTCAACACGTAGATTGAAATTTGGTTCTATGCCAACGCTGCAACTGGGCAAGTTACAATGCAAGTAAATATGAATGGCGGTGTTTTAAGCATTCGCCAAACATCTTTGACAATTATTTTTGTGTTTGTTTGTTTATATATATATATATATATATATGTGTTTTTATACCCTGATCCCATTAAAAATGGGAAAAAGGGTATAATGGTTTTGTGCAAAAGTATGTAACGGGCAGAAGGAAGCTTCTCCGACCCCATAAAGTATATATATTATTGATCAGCATCAACAGCAGAGTCGATATAGCCATGTCCGTCTGTCCGTCCGTCTGTCCGTATGTATGAGCCAACCGATCTCAGAGACTATAAGAGCTATTATTCAAAATAATAACAATCTGTGAAATTTTTATTAAAATCGGTTAAGAAACACCGGAGATATCGGACATTGAAGTTGTGTATGCAGTATGCAGTATGTGCGTACATACAAACACACATAAGGTATAGGGATCAGGGTATCGTCTAGTCGGGATTTCTCGACTAGAGCCTTCTTACTTGTTAGCACAAACAATATGACAATCACAGCTAAAGGAACAATCACAGGTTCCTTTAGCTGTGATTGTCATATTGTTTGTGCTCAATTGTTCGTTTCTGCAAGATGTCTTGCTCCGTAAGTGTCTGTCCGATTATATGTGTATGTGTATTTTAGCATCACCTAATATAAATATAATTTAATTAAATAGGTCACATTGAAGATCCGGTCAACCATAACAATTTAAATCAAAACAAACCGCTTCAACGCCATTGCTATATTAAGAATTGCAATAGTCCGTATCCGGAGTGGATGTCCATCTGCGAGGTGAAAGCTATATTTAAAGATAATAAAAAGCTACTTATATGCGGAAAGCAATTCCACGCAATGGACATTCACCAAAAAAAAATTTTAAAAAAATGTCTATCCTATATTAAATGTGCAAATTAATAATGCAACAGAATCTGGGGCTCTGAAAAATAGTGATTCTGCATTAGTTAATTTAGAGCACAGTGACAATAGCCCACAAATGGACAACAATGAAGAGCCAATTGGATGCCCTCGTTGCGAACTACACTGCCGCAACGAAAAATACTGGAGGGATGCACGTTTTCAACTAAGCACTAAGTATGAAAATTTGAGGGTGCAGTTAGAAAAACTGCAAAAAGAAATCTCGGCTTTAGAAGAAAAAAAAGAAGAAAATGATACGAACTGGTCAGAAAAATGCGTGAAGATGCGCAATAACACGATAGTGGATCCCGAAAATGTAAATGAGGGTTCCAAGTTTTTTGCCTCACTGCTATTAAAAACAAAACATGTCGCAAAATTTAATGACATAGAAAAAAACCTTTTGATGAATCTAAATTACAGATCGTCAAAAGGATACCAGTTCATGCGAGATGCTCTTTCTTTAAATCTGCCAAGTCCCAGAACACTACTGAATTGGAGCCCTATAAGAATGATTTGTCCGCGCATAAATGATAAGGTCTATAACAGCATTTTGAAGCATGTAATTAATATGTCAGAGAGCGAAGGGAACTGTGTCATCTTGTTTGATGAGATACATGGACGTTCCGAGCTCGAGTACAATAGCACAACAGACCAAATAGACGGTTTTATAGATTTTGGTCAGGGCAAAAGAGAACCAATGATTGCCAATAGTTTTCATTGTTCAGCGGTGGAAATATACGTTTTCGTACTATTGCCTAGTGGCAACAAGGTTTATCTCTTGTACGACTATGTACATATATTCAAAAGCATAAGAAACTGCTTGTTGGCAAGGGATATAACCGCAGCAAATAACGTTGCAAGCTGGAGCGTCATTTCCGAGTTGTACGATATCGACTTGAAAAGTCAGACAACTCGAATGGCTCCAAAACTGACGGAGAGGCACATTAGTCCTAAAAATTTAGAAAAAATGAGTGTGAAAAACAGCAAAATCTAAAAAAACCGGCTACATCTTGAGCGAAAGAGTTAAGCTGACTGAATTTTTAACAATTGTTAATCGGCTCTACTTTGCTCAAAGATGCCACTGGACACAAGGGCTTCTACATACTGTAGAAAATGTAATAAGCCTTACGGATGATCTGCTGATCGACGCAGACATCCACTTTATACACCTCACAAGGTTCAACCAAGATAGCTTGGAAAATTTCTTTGCGGAATTGCGCTCTAAGCTGGGGAATAACACCAACCCCTCAGTTAGAGAAATGCAATATTTGACAGCGAGATCGATGACCCCCGCCGGCCTACTTTTTACTTTTTTTTACTAATATTTCCTTTTTTTTTTTTTGCGAGTGAAAACTTGAAGGATGACCCAGACGGATACTAGCAGATGGATGACCATAGAAGATTGGCCGCAGTAGGATGACCCCAGCAAGCATGGCCATTGCAACGGCTGCTCTGCGGCCGCGGTAAGTTTTTGTATTCTTTTACTTTATTTATTTTACTAAAAATTTTTCTATTTTCATTGCGAGTCACATTGCGCTGGTCAGGAATTCATAAGAAGCGAAACTTTGGGTGGCAAAATAGATATAAAAGATAAGTTATTTGCCTATATATTTATTCAGTATATAAATATAATATCAATACAATTATCTATGATTTTACCTATTTCACCTATGGACTGGCCAACAAGGTGACTGGATAACTTTTTGTGGAGCGCACATTTTTTTACCACCACCTGATGGTTGATTTATTTTTTTTTAATAATCTAAAAATGCACTAAAAGTAATGTAACGTAAAACTAAAAATAGATTAACTGAAACGATTTGTAAATTTTTTATTTTTAATATGTGCCATGTTTTAATTGTCATTTATTGTATTTTCATATTATATTGTTTTTTGTAAAAACTCTATACACAAAATTTTTTTTAATTAAAATTTAAATAACTTATTTATATTGTTTTCATTTTTTATAGAATAGAAAAATATAAATTTTATACACGTATGTGTATATAAAACAATTTCAGCACACCCCATGTCTCATTGATACAAAAAAAGAGAAAAACTTAGAGTTCACGTTCGAAATATGAATTAGGCTTTCAGCATAAACAGACAGTGGATATACAAAGCAAAATCCAATTCAAACATAGCGGTAGTAGTCCGATAAGATAAAACGAATTGAAGGGAAATAGGTGCTAAAAAGCTTGAAAAATGTGAAAAGTTAACAGAAATTAGAAACTCTGGTTTCCTCTCTTACTTTGAATACTTTTTGACTAGGACAAGGCGAAAGTTCAGGACCGGCATCAACATGGCAATGTCCAAGGCGATTCTTGTCCTGAGTAGTGCAAGCAACTCGTGACCTTCGGCAGTAGGCCAGTTATCTCCCGGATGACAGTTAAGCATCCGCTTGGCGGATACAACACAAGAAGGCGGCTAAGGCAGAATCCAGTAATGCCTTGGTATGAAAGCACTGGAAACGCCCATCTGGGCTGACAGGGGCAGTATTCTAGCATATCAGTAAGCAAAGTGGAATCTTGCCGAAATGACTGCTAGGGTCCCTGCTTGCAAAGATAACCATGGGATTATTACGCAACTGTACAACGACCAGAGATAACGACTTGGAGTTGGGACCCACCAAACATGATTTTAAAACATGATCAAAAAAACAAACAAAGGAGAGTGGCGATGCGTTTGCGAGCAGTAGGAAAACGTTGCGATCGTGGTGTAGCGCCACCACCGAAGACTAACAGGGAAGAGGTTACTGGCCTGGCGAACCAGCGTGGCCCAGCGCTATGCGAGCTCGGCCAGGAAATCTCCAAGCTGGTGGAGATGCTGGAGAATGGCAAATGGCGCTCCATCCATCTCCATTGAGAGCATAAAGGCGCTCTACGAGCTGGTAGCCATTCAGCTCCATGATGAGGGAGCAAAGGCCGTCATCAGGACGAATCAGTCCTAGCAGACGATAACAAGTAAGTTTTTAAAAAAACTTGGCTTATTCAGCACCTCACGGTACTATCAGAAGCAATCAATTCCAGTTTAGCAAGCCCCATACCACTCTGACAAAGCTAGAACCAGTTGTGAATTTCAAGGCAGGGCACAGATGCAACATCACACATGTGTGCGCTACGTGAATTATTCGATAAGTTCGAACTGTATGGCAGGTTATCGATGTTCTGCGCAAATATAATTTGTCGGTTTTGAGTTGCAGTAGAATAATAACAAGTAAGAAGGCTCTAGTCGAGAAATCCCGACTAGACGATACCCTGAACCCTGTACTTTACGCGTACAGTCAGTGTTTGAAAGTATGTGTGTGTGAGTGCATACAGCATACACAACTTCAATGTCCCATATTTCCGGTGTTCTTTAACCGATTTTAATAAAAATTTCACAGATTGTCATTATTTTGTTAAATGTATCAAACGCCATCTCAAAGTTTTCCAAATTCAATATTTTGCTGATATCGATCCCATGTGTATATCGAAAACGGGATGAGTTATCAAAAATCAAAACAAACTTGTACTGCCTAGGGATCAGGCAAACTTAAGTTCCAAATTTGGAGTTTCTAGCTCTTATAGGCTCTGAGATCGACGCTTTTATACATACAGACAGAGGGACATGGCTATATCGACTCTACTGTTGATGCTGATGAAGAATATATATACTTTATGGGGTCGGAGATGCTTCCTTTTGCCTTTTACATACTTTTGCACAAAACCATTATACCCTTTTTTCCCATTTTTAATGGAATCAGGGTATAAAAACAACAACAATACGTGATGTTTGATGTTGCTGAAACCCACACGCTGCTGAATGTGTTTTGATACCCTTTATTACAATATTCAATGAATGTCAATGCAATTTTTATACCCTGATCCCATTAAAAATGGGAAAAAAGGGTATAATGGTTTTGTGCAAAAGTATGTAACGGGCAGAAGGAAGCTTCTCCGACCCCATAAAGTATATATATTCTTGATCAGCATCAACAGCCGAGTCGATATAGCCATGTCCGTCTGTCCGTCCGTCTGTCCGTCCGTCTGTCCGTCCGTCTGTCCGTCCGTCTGTCCGTCTGTCTGTATGTATGAAACAACCGATCTCAGAGACTATATGAGCTAGAGACTCCAGATTTCGAACATAAGCTCGCCTAATCCCTAGGCAGTACAAGTTTGTTTTCGATTTTCGATAACTCATCCCGTTTTCGATATACACATGGAATCGATAACAACAAAATCTTGAATTTTGAAAACTTTGAGATGGCATTTGAAATAATGAACAAAATAATGACAATCTGTGAAATTTTTATTAAAATCGGTTAAGAATTATCGGAGATATGGGACATTGAAGTTGTATATGCAGTATGCAGTATGTGCGTACATACAAACACACATATTTGCAAACACTGACTGTTCGCGTACGGTATAGGGATCAGGGTATCGTCTAGTCGGGATTTCTCGACTAGAGCCTTCTTACTTGTTAA
>JAWNNS010000293.1:0-18229 GCA_035044605.1 Scaptomyza cyrtandrae | reverse complement strand
AAATTTAGTTTATAGAAATTATACATATACAAATTATAAGTGTAAAAATAGTGTTAGAAAAATTAGTTTAATAAGAAACAAAAGCACAAAATGAAGTTAGTATTAAGCCATTATAAAGTAAATATCGAGAATGAGTAAGGTTACCGACACAAATCAATAATGGTCCAAAAACTTTAAACAGTTTCAGAAAATATTTCTTATCTGGTTAGGAATAGCTGACTGTCTGAATATTTTCGGAGTCAGACCAACAGATTAGATCTATTAGTTATACGTTGGATTATTAGGCTTGATTTTGTCGGTTCTATTCCAGGATTTATATTTAAAATAAAATAATCTGTTGTAATAGAATCGAGATTGCTCATGCTGGATATATTCGGCATGTTTCTCTTCAATTTAGAATTGGATATTCATACCCAGTTTGTAAGTTAGACCCGATTAAGATATGTGGAAAACAAATGTTATTGCGTGTGAAAGAGTATGGCTAAGTTCCGCAAGATTAAAGTTTATCGTATAGCTTTTATCTTACTGCTTAGAGCCTATCGCTTTTATCGATCGTATCGCACATATCGTATCGCATATTTTGTATTTCTGTTAGTAGCTAAACTCAGTAGTCATGGCGGTGGTCCGTAGTGCTGAAGATTTAGTAGCCTTAGTTGGTAACGCTAACGAGGCCGTATCATGTGTCACATGTAACGACACTAGTGCCGAGACGGTATTTACGGAAACTAGTTGTAGACATCGTTTTCATAAACTATGTTTGTCTCAATGGTTGCGTAATCACAACAACTGCCCAAAGAGTAAGCAGCCGTTCACTGTATCGCAGAGTTTAGAAAACATAGTTTATGAAAACGATGTCTACAACTAGTTTCCGTAAATAGCGTCTCGGCACTAGTGTCGTTACATGTGACACATGATACGGCCTCGTTAGCGTTACCAACAACGGCTCGACCGAGAACTAATTCCGGTAGAACAAGAGGTAGAGGTCGTGCTTCTGCCGCTAATCAAACAGGTTCTGCTACACGTAGACCAGTTACGAGAGCCATTAATGCGTCAACAGGTCTGTTCGCTGCTAGGAGGTAACACGAGCAATAGTGCAGTTGAAAACGTAGAAGTATCAGAAAGTCGTATACAGCAGATTATTAAGAGTTCCTTGGAAGGCTTTCGTAGTGGTATTGCTTCATCAGTGGCTGATCAAATGAGTTCGGCAATGCAAAATTTAATTTGGCTTCCACGGCTAGAGAGAATCGAGAAGAACCTCAGCTAGAATGGGAGAATGACATGCAGATCAGTGGAAGGCGTACGAACTTTGACCAGGGAAACTTTTCGAGAGATACGCGTGGTCCGTCTCGCGAGAATAATAACAACAGTAATTATTCGATAGATCGTCCGGATAGAATTTCCAATGTCATATCGAATTGGAAAATAAAATTTTCAGGGGCTTCGAATGACATCCCCATTGAAGACTTAATCTATCGAGTCAATTGTCTCACTTCCCAATATTTTGAGAACATTTTCGAGTTGTTACACCAGTTTGGAAATTTACTTTTTAAAGGCCTATCTCTTGCATTCTATTGGCGGGTACATAGAATTGTGGTTCATATGGGATGGCATGAGTTGTGCCACCGTTTAAGAGAAATATACCAAGACCAACGAACTGATCGAGATATCAAAAATGTCATGCGATGTCGCAAGCAAGAAGCGGAAATGAAAATTTTGAAACTCCAAATCTAGCAAATCTTCGCAAGGAGTGTCATCGTCATGAAGAATTCTTTCGAAAATTACGAATATACGTTAAGCGTTATGTCATCGAAGTTGTGAGTGAATAAGCCACTGACGAGTTGACTGACACTGTCACCAATGTTGATGAAATATGTGCACTTCGTTTAAGCGAGAACCTAAAATGTTGGACCTGTGATGAGCAAGGTCACAGATACCATGAATGTCTAAAACCACTTCGAGTTTTCTGCTATGGATGTGGACTATTAGATATGTATAAGCCGAATTGTAGCCATTGCAAATCAAAATCGGAAAACTTTTTGAAGGATGTTCATCGAGTTCCGAAGACGAACATCCGATAATAGCTTTGGATAATAAAACAAACTTACCAGACGTACATTTATCATTATTATTAAATTATCTTAAATAGCAGATCAATCTCACATTTTTAAGCCGTATCGTGTTCGTTCGCGAGAGTATAGAGAGCGCAAAGCAGTCATCTTAAATGTGGATACACAATATCCTCAATTATAAATAAACCCTGCGACATTAGACCCTTTACTGAGATAGAAGTTTTTGGGAAACCATATTTAGCACTTTTGGACAGCAGTGCAAAAAGAGCGTTATTTGTGCAAACTTGGCTTAACACCTTATCTCAGAGCCGATAAGAGTCGAGAAATTTAATGGAGTGGTTCAGACAGCCGATGGTCAGAAGCAGGTAGTGGCAGGTTTCTTCTTTCCATCAAACAAAATGTTATATGTGGAATGGATTTTTGTAAAGCCTTTGGCATTTCAATCCAATCTGCATATGTTGTGAATGATGCCCAACCACTAAAGCAAAAGTTTTATACTTTGTCCCCTGCTAAAGAAAAATTATTATGTGAAGAAGTTGATCGAATGATACAACTAGGCGTCATTAAAGAAGCTCCAACATCCCCATGGTCTTCTCGAGTTACACTCGTTGTTAAACCCGGGAAGGTTAGATTCTGTTTAGATGCGCGAAAGTTAAATGCTATTACTGTAAAGGATGCGTATCCGATGCCAAGTCTTGATGGACTTATAAGTAGATTTCTCAAGTGCGTTGCATATCAAAAATCGATTTAAGAGATGCATTTTGGCAAATTCGTTTAGGTGTAAACTCACGCATAAAAACAGCTTTTACGATTCCAAATCGACCGCTATACCAATTCAAACGGATGCCTTTTGGCCTAACGAATGCTCCACAAACTGTGTGCCGATTAATGGGCCAAGTCATTCCATATCAGTTAAAATCTCATTTCTTTGTATACCTTGATCTTTGTATACCTTGATGATCTTTTAGTAATGTCCTCAAGTTTCGATGAACACTTGAAGCATTTAAATACTGTCTCAACGCTGTTAAGCAAAGCTGGACTAACAGTAAACATTAAGAAAAGTCAGATTTGCTTAACTAAAGTAGATTATCTTGGCTATGTCGTTGGAGAAGTTACTTTGCATATTAACCCTGATAAGATTCAAGCTGTGGGTGAATTCCCCGTCCCAAAAACGCCCAAGCAGTTAAGAAGATTTCTAGGGATGACAGGATGGTATCAGCGTTTTATATCTCAGTATTTAACTGCAATTTTTCCGCTTACCGAATTGTTGCAGGAAAAATTAATCAAATGGAATGACCAAGCTCAAGCAGCGTTCGTCGAAATCAAGCGCAAGTTGTGCACTGCTCCGTTCTTAATATATCCGAAATATGTAAAACCTTTTTTTTACAATGTGCTGCTTCTTTGTATATATGTCAAAAAAGTTAAACAAGGCTCAGCGTAACTATACTGTTACCGAATTGGAATGTTTAGCAGTTGTCTTTGCAATTAAAAAGTTTCGCATGTACATCGAAGGCAATTAAATTGCAAGGGTTTTCCTTCGATATTAAGTATCGAAAAGGTAGTGACAATGTCGTAGCTGATGCGCTTTCCCGGTGTTACGAAGAGGTTGACGACATTGCCACCCTCGAATTAGATAATTTTCCTGTAATAGATTTAGATTCTGATGCTTTTCAGTCTGAAGACAACTATCAGGAAGTAGTATTATGAGTGAGAACAGTAATGATGATTGTTGGAAACTATATGTTCCAGAATCACTGCGTGAACAAGTGGACCATTAAACACACGATCAGCCTTCGTCTAGTCATTGTGGCATATAGCTATATAGGCAATTGTAACATATGAAAGACGACCAAGTATCCTACCTGTGCTTTAAAACCGGCCATGGGTAGTCAAGTGTCTAGCGAGAGACCCTTTCAAAGACTATATATTGATTTTATCGGACCTTTTCCACGTACGAAAACAAGAAATATTGCCATTTTCATAGTACTTGACCATTTTTTAAAATTCACAAGGAGGAATGAGCTTTTTACATGTTTTGGAAATAATATTGAGTGATAATGGTTCTCAGTTTAAAAGCCATGATTTTTATACTTTCACCGAAGCTTATGCTCCTCAATCAAACGCAGCAGAAAGGGTGAACCGGTCCATAATTGCAGCTCTAAGAGCCTACATTCGTACTGATCAGAGTGTCAGTGTCAATTGTGCATTACGCAATTTCCTTAATCAGTCGGTTGGAATGTTGCCTTATCGTATAGTATTCGGCCAACACATAGTACATGGCCAAGACTATAAGTTATTGCGGAACCTAAAGGCGCTTAGCGATGGTACGCAACAGCTGAATCGAACGGATGAGTTTCATGATATCCTCTCAAAAATAGAAAAGAACCTAACAAAAGCCTATACGAAAAATCAGAATACGTATGATTTACGTTGTTGACCTCGATCATTTGAAGTCGGCCAAGAAGTCATTAAGCGTAATTTTACTTTGAGTAATGTGGTCGCTACTTATAGTGCAAAATTAGCTCCAGTCGAAACTCAGGCGCGCATTAAAGAAAAGCTTGGTCAATCGATATATTTAATTGTAGACTTAAATGGGAAAGAATTAAGACGATTCCATGCAAAAGGCCAATGGTAATCGATTTGGTTTCTTTCCAGGTTTTATCTTCACCCAGTGGGTAACGCATTTCCGCTATGACAAGTGCAAAACTTTCGTGCTAGCAGACACGCATATTAAAAATTAATCTGCGAACATCCAGATTCAACTTTGACTTATTCGAATTAAAATTGTGCTGTATGCACCGGCTGCTCAAGCAAAGTGTTATACAGTGGATCAAGTGTTTTGTTGTTTTTTTCATACAAGTGAAACTTGTGGTGGCTGGTGGTGCGTTCAACCTTTGTTTTTTTGCAAGACAGGTGCAACTTGTGGTGGCTGGTGGTGCGTTCAGCCACCGTCCCAAAATTCCCGCCGTCCGCACCTTCCACGGCACCCTTTTACTATAAGGTGTTGATCTTCTAGTAAGTCCGAAACAGAATAAGTTATCGAAAATCGAAAACAAACATGTACTGCCTAGGGATTAGGCGAGCTTAAGTTCCAAATCTGGAGTAGAAGTATCAGAAAGTATAATAACAGTAATTTTTCGATAGATAATCCAGATAGAATTGCTAATGTCATATCGAAATGGAAAATAAAATTTTCAGGGGCTTCGAATGACATCCTTATTGAAGACTTTATCTATCAAGTCAATTGTCTCACTTCTCAATATTTTGATAACAATTTCGAGTTGTTATACCAGTTTAGGAATTTATTTTTTAAAGCCCCAGCTCTTTCATTTTATTGGCGGGTACACAGAACTGTGGGTCACATGGGTTGGCATGAGTCGTACCATTGTTGAAGGGAGAGATATCAAGACCAACGAACTGATCGAGATATCAAAAATGTCATGCGATGTCGCAAGCAAGGCATAAACGACGGGATGCTAGCAATAGCTTCGAGAACCCATGTCAGAGAATGACCTAGATTTCGAAGTAAGGCACAATTTAAAGCCCGAATCAATTCATTAACTTCTTCATGTAGAAACTCCAAACCTTACAATTCTTCACAAGGAGTGTCATCGTCATGAAGAATTCTTTCGTAATTTACGATCCATACCGGAAGAGTTGATTGACACTGACATCAATGCCGAGGAAATATGCGGTAAATGACAAACTTAAATATTGCTGTGATGAGCAAGGTCACAGATACCATGACTGTCTAAAACCACGTCGAGTTTTCTGCTATGGATGTGGACAACTAGAGCTGTACAAGCCAAATTGTGGTCATTGCCAGTCAAAATCCGAAAACGCATTGAAGGATGTTCATTGTGTTCCGAAGGTGAACATCCGACATTTGCCTTGGATAGTGTTGATGAAGATATATAAATATAAGTTTATTTTTGTAATCGATAAAAAATGTAAGAAATGTAATTACTCGATGTATTGAAGTATATAGAAAACTACCGATATTTTTTATGAGACAATCGATAGTCGAAAAGAAATAGACTTCCGACTAAGAATGAAAAACAGAGCGAATGAACGCAGAAAAGGTCAAAGCTAAAAATCTCCATTAATCTTATAAATCTTTTGTATGATTTATTTGGATGTGGACAAGTGGAAAAACTGATCAAGCCGGTCGTTCGAGCCGGATATTAATAATAAATACATGCCCATACCAGGTAAAGCCCCAACATATAGTCCTTCGAGCCGGATATTAATAATAAATATATGTCCATACCAGGTAAAGCCCCAACATATGGTTCTTCGAGCAATTGACTGGCATGTGGACAGCAGTGGTCCATTTATTGGCGTTGTGGAAAGCAATAAAAGAACACGCCACATAAGTACAGTGCGTATGTACATACGAAACAGTTAAGCATACATACATACATGCATGTTGTGTGTATACGAAACCGCCTTGGTATACATGCATATGCACACAGACACCGAAAAAAAAATCTGTGAAATTTGTATTATTTTGATTAATAATTCAAATGCCATCTAAAATTTTTTCAAATTCAAGATTTTATTGTTGTCAATCGCATGTGTATATCGGAAACGGGATGAGTTATCGAAAATCGAAAACAAACTTGTACTGCCGAGGGATTAGGCGAGCTTAAGTTACAAATCTGGAGTCTCTAGCTCTTATAGTCTCTGAGATCGACGCGTTCTTTACATACGGACAGATGGACATGGCTATATCGACTCGACTGTTGATGCTGATAAAGAATATATATACTTTATGGGGTCGGAGATGCTTCCTTCTGCCTGGTACATACTTTTGCACAACTTCATTATACCCTTTTTTAATGGGATCAGGGTATAAAAAAAACGATTGTAGACAGCAATCATGACGACTAGAAAATCAAAACGACTACAGCAGGAGACACCTGCAGCCGAAAGTACATTGGTGGATGAGTATGATGAACAGTACGACAATACTGCAATTCAAGCATTAACACCAATTGTACAAAACAAAAATGCAGTAACAACAAAGAAGTTGGAGCAGCGACATGCCGCACAGTGTGACTACAGTGCACAGCAGACCTCACAACAAGAGGACAACTTACAATCAGTAACATCACAAAGGCTTCAATACGAAATTCAATTTTTAAAGGAGCAACACCAGTTTAAAAAACAACGTTCAGCGCTGGAATATAAGGAGCGGCAACTAAAACTACAACACTAATTGACACAGGCACAACTACAAGACGACGACCTTGATTCTGATGACGACGATGAACAAGGAGAGCCCGATGGAAAATTCTATTAAACAAGTAAGTCTGTTGGTGGACAATCGCCGAAAATAAAGATTGAAAACAATCATGTTAACAGTCTTAATTGTATCGAAACGTTATTGACGCGACAGGCGATATCGCAAGAACTACCAGCATTTGCAGGTGACCCAATGGATTGGCCAATATTATATGCGGAGTTCGTTAATAGTACAGAAATTTGTAAATTTACTAATTATGAAAATATAAATCGCTTAAGGAAGGCATTGACAGGTCGTGCCAAAGAGTCTGTACAAGCACTATTGTTATGTTAACATTATAATAAATATATTAAAAACGATTAAACGATTTGGTGATCCAGCTTACATAATACGTCACATATTAGAACAAGTTAAAAGTTTTACACCAATCAAAGATGATAAAATGGATAGACTTACAAAATGATCTTCTTACTAATTTAATTCATACTTTGTCCTTACTAGAGGAAAATGATCATTTACAAAATCCTACATTGGTGTCTGAATTGATTGAGAAACTACCTTTGTCACAGAGAATTGCTTTTATACAGTTCTATCAAGAATCAAACAGTAATGATCCAAAAATATTACTTTTATAAAAATGGATTGAAAAAAGGCTAAAGTCGCTCAATACTTAGGTTTTGGCCAAAGGTGAATAAATTTTGTAACTTTTGTAACTTTTGATTTACCCTCACAGACTGTTCAGATAAATGATATAGCCGAACGTTGGAAGTTTTTAAAAAACTTTAATTCGTGTTCGTATCAGAACGCACAGCCGAAAATCCTTATAGGTCAAGAAAATTGGTCATTAATAGTTACACGCAAGTTAAAACATGAATCTTATAAGTGTCCAGTAAGCAGCAGGACATTGCTAGGTTGGGTTGTGCACGGAAACATAAGTTTAGACAGACAACTAAATCAGACATATCATACGTTTCTTGTAAACGAACAAAATGACGATAGACAAAATGACAAGGATGACTTGAGTATTTACACGACCTAGTAAAATCCTATTGGACTATTGAAAGTGAACTTACTTCTCTAGGAGATAAACCAACATCAACAGACGGAAAAGATTTGAGTCAGGATTGAAATCGCGAGAAAGTTACAACAAAAATTGACAAAAATCCGACATACGGAATAAAATATCAAGAAATGATTGAGTCACATATATTAAATGGATATTTAAAAAAGTTCAATGAGGATCAATCAGTCGTGACAACACCATTAACATATTATTTACCTCATTTCGGTGTAGTCAACAGCAACAAGCCAGAGAAATTAATGATTGTTTTTGATGCAGCAGCAAAATCGCAAGTGTCTGAATGACTGTCTCTTGACGGGATTAGATCTTTACAATGAAAAGTATTATTGAATTTTCGTATTAAGAAAATAGCATTTACATTAAATAGATGTTTTTACAGATAAGAGCCAGAGAAGAGCATAGACATGCACAACGAATATTGTGGCGAGGAAACGGTCATCTGAGAATTCCTGATATTTATGAATTACAAGTAGTATTTTTTGGTGCAAAATGCAGTCCAAGCATTGCACAGCATTTTAAAAATCTAAATGCAGTGGATTTTAAGGATAAGTTTCCAAAGGCTTGCTCTGAAATTATTTCAAATCATTTTATGGATGATCATCTAGGACGTCTGAAGACATCGATTCAGCAGTTCAGTTAATAAGAGGTGTTTCACATGTGCATAGCCAAGCAGGATTCAAAATGTGTAAATGGATTTCCAATTCAAAAGAAGTAGTCGATCAAATATGTGATAAATGTGAACAAAAAATTAAAAATTTATCCGAAAAACGAGTTTTAGGTTTAATGTGGGAACTTGAAAAGGATATATTTACATTTAATTTAAAATTTATAAATACTCACATTAGTAGAATTTCGATGGGAAAACGACCAACAAAACGTGAGGTATTGAAAGTAACGATGTCAGTTTTCTACCCATTAGGTTATCTTTCAAACTTACTTATAGCAAATAATATTTTATTACAAATGATTTGGGATAGTGGTATAAATTGGGATGATGAGATAACGGACGAGCAACATGACATATGGAAAAAAAACTTGTAACAACTTATAAAAACTTAATAAATTTAATATTACACGACAAATGACTGACATGTCGCTCGACAACTGTAATATACAACTTCATGTGTTTTGTGATGCATCCAAGTTAGCCTATGCTTCCTGTGCTTATCTGAGATTTGATAATGGGAATGAAGTGAAATGTGCATTGATTTTGGCAAAGTCGAGAGTTGCACCTCTTAAACCAATGTCAATACCGAGACTGGAACTACAAGGCGCTTTACTAGCTGCACGTCTAGGTAAAGCAATTAAGGTAAGGCTTAAATGACATATTGACCAAACATACTTCTGGACTGACGCAAAAACTTTTCTGTATTGGCTAAAATCGAGTAGCAAGCGTTTTAAAGTTTTTGTAGCACAACGATTGGGTGAGATTCAAGAATTGACAAATGTTTCTGATTGGCGACATGTGTAGGCAAAGATTGTTCTGAATGGCCAAAAGGAAAACTATTTGAGCAAACTGCAAATGAGTGTGTGACAGTTGAGTTTGTAAATGTTTCCATAGACATCCAGAATTTAATAATATTACCTGACCCCAAAAGTTTTTCGAAGTGGATGAGATTTCTCAGAACCACTGCTTGGATCCTGAGATATTTAAAAAAACTAAAGCAATCAAAGATGTTGAACCAAACAAAGAATTGCTTCCTGAAGACATTGTTAAAGCAGAAAAACTCATTCTCAAAGGAATTCAATTAGATTACTACACTAAGAAAATAAATTGTTTGACGAAACAACTTCCTATCGACAATAAAAGTAAAATAAGAGTAGTAGATGTTAAGACAAAAACAGGAATATATAGGAGATCAGTTGCAAATTTTGTTAAACTTCAAGTAAATTAATGTGAAGTATTGCTAAATGCAACATGATGTTGATGAAGATATGTAAATTTAAGTTTATTTTTGTAATCGATAAGAAATGTAAGAAATTTAATTACTCGATGTATTGAAGTATATAGAAAACTACCGATATTTTATGTGACACGATCGATAGTCGAAAAGAAATAGACTTCCGACTAAGAATGAAAGACAGAGCGAATGAACGCAGAAAAGTCATAGCTAAAAATCTCCATTAATCTTATAAATCTTTTGTTATTAAATATATTAAGTGATGAACATTATTAATAAAAACGTTTAAGTGATTGAACAAAAAGTATATGATTTATTTGAATGTGGACAAGTGGAAAAACTGATCAAGCCGGTCGTTCGAGCCGGATATTAATAATAAATATATGTCAATACCAGGTCAAGCCCCAACAGATAGTAAAACAAACTTACCAGACATGTCTCATTTACCTGACGTACCTATTCAATTATCTGAAATATCAGATCAATCACAGATTATTAAGCCGTATCAAGTACGTTTGCGAGAGCATAGAGAGCGCAAAGCAGGCATCTTAAATGTGGATACTGTTACAGTTCAAAAGACTCGTTCTATTTTGCGCTTGAGGAGCTTTTAGAATAATAAACATCGCCTTAATCCTTACACAACATCTTCAATTATAAGCAAACCGTACGACATTAGACCATTTACTGAGATAGAAGTTTTTGGGAAACCATATTTAGCACTTTTGGACAGCGGTGCCAATAAGAGCGTAATTGGTCCAGACTTGGCTAAACACCTTATCTCAGAGCCGACAAAAGTCAAGATAATAAATGGGGTGATCCAGACAGCCGATGGCCAGAAGCAGATAGTGGCAGGTTTAGTGCATATTCCTGTAGCGTTCAATTCGTTAAAAACAGATTTCGAATTTTTGGTTGTACCTTCCATCAAACAAAATGTAATATGTGGAATGGATTTTTGGAAAGCCTTTGGCATTTCAATCCAATCTGCATATGTGGTGAATAAAATAAAAGGCACCAATGAAGAAATTTCTAACAAAGACGAACTTGATTCTGTTCAAAAAAAAAATTACAATCGGTTATCGATAACTTTGCCAACCCAATTAAACAAAAGTTCTACCCTTTGTCCCCTGCAAAAAAAAATTATTGTGCAAAGAAGTTGATCGAGTGATACGACATCCCCATGGTCTTCACCAGTTACACTCGTTGTCAAACCTGGAAAGATTAGATTTTGCTTAGATCCGCGAAAGTTAAATGCTGTTACTGCAAAGGATGCGTATCCGATGCCAAGTCTTGATGGATTTATTAGTATACTTGCTCCAGTGCTTGGTTATTCAAAATTGATTTAAAAGATAGAACGAGTCTTTGGCAAATTTGTTTAGATGTAAACTCACGCATAAAATCAGCTTTTACGATTCCAAATCGATCACTATATCAATTTAAACGAATGCCTTTTGGCCTTACGATTGCTCCACAAACTTTGTGCCGATTAATATCGCTCGCTCTCTTTGCTCAGCAACGGACGTGTTTTTTTTTGTGCTCTTCGTTCTTTTTGATTTTGTGCCTTTTACGTTTGTTTTTAATTTCGCGACTCTGTGCAAATAAATAGTTTTGTGACTTTGGGTTTCATCGGTTTTGTAAACCCAAGTTTTGAAAATTAATTTAAATAATTTATTAGCATTTATTTTGCAAGTACCAAAATACAACAACGAACTACAGTAAAAGCTCATTGCTTAAGTTACCTAGTTTGCTTTGCCCTGCTAGTATTTTGTTTTTGTATTTTCATACTTGCACTCTTTTAGTTCTTCTGTGCTCGCTCTCTGTGCATAAAACCGTTTTTGGATCTCACGCGCTCTTTGTGTAGGTGCTGGTCCCGGTTTAAATTATTCCGTTGTTGTTGCTTACGGTTGCTGCGCTCGCGCCGGTACGTTTTTTTTTGTGTTTTGGTTTGTAAGTATTTACAAGCGTATTTTTACTATCAACCCTAGGGTGGTCCTTAGCTTCTTTTTTTTTTGAGCAGTATTTATTTTCAATCATTAATTTAAAAAAAAAAATTTTTTTTGTGTCTCTCTCTTATTTATTGTATTTTTATTTGTTTATTTATTTTTATTTTGTTAAAAAAATAAATAAATAAAATAAAAAATTTATATAACAATGGTTGTCTGCTGTTACAAGGGCTGCCAAGTTCGCACCAATACATAGATGGCTTTTATGATGCTGGTCTTAACGGCCGAGTCATCGACTTGATGGGCACCACTAATTTAGAGTGGTCTTGTTTGGAGCGGAAAAAAGACATGGCAAACTTTATGGAGACTCAGCTTGGCTTTCAGGGAGTTTTCGGCCAATTGGAAAAATTGTGCGATAATTTCTCAACTGGAGAAAAATCTCTTGAGTGATTCTCCTAAGCGCAAAAAAGCCAATGTTGGGCCGTCATCAAGACCGGTCATGTCTGAAATTCAGCCAAAAAATCCTGAGACCAAAAATAAAAATAGGCTAAAAAACAATTATTCTGCCCCAGTCCCCATAATTAACGAGATACCGGATGTAAACGTTATTGTCCCCATGGATATCGTTTCATCTAATCCCGGTCCTTCAGTCTCTTTGGTGGTGAGTAGTGTTGACGCAGTTTAACTAAACAAACCAAACATATCCAAAGAGCCAAAAATTCCATTAGCTAAAAATGTATCTTCGGTTGAAGACATAATTTAAAATTCCACCAAAAAAACAAGTATTTGTTTCAAGGCTTCCCCATGATTTGACATCAGAAGATTTCACGGTCTATATTAAGGCCAAATCTAAAGCCAATTTCACGGTGGAGAAATTCAAATTTAATTATACTAGGAATATCTCGTCGTTTAAGACCAGTGTCTCGAGTCAAGACTTTAGCTCAATATGTTGCAAAGAGTTTTGGCCGGAGCACATTGTTGTTAATGAATATACTACCAGGAAAAAAAATCGGCCTCCGATTTTATTTCCCACCCCAGTAGCTTTGCCTAAATCTCTTCCCGAAATTCGGTCTCCAATTGTATCTCCCACCCCAGTAGCTTTGCCTCAAACTCTTCTCGATTCTGATAGTTCAAAAAACTAACAGCTTCTTTGGTACTTGGCTATCAGAACGTAAGAGGTATTTGTAGCAAACTCAGTAGTTTATATCTTAATAGCCTTGCTTTTCCTTTTCATGTCATTGCCTTAACTGAAACTTGGTTAAGGCAAGACATTCTTAATTCTGAAGTAGTATCCAACAGATACTGTATCTATAGAAAAATCCGTACGCTTCGACGTGGCGGAGGTGTGCTTATTTCTGTTGATGAAAATTATTCTTCGAAAACAGTAATGGTAGGTGGTTCTATAGATATAGAACTTGTTGCTGTTAAGTTGTCTTTTAATGGTGTTGGTATTTTTATAACCTGCTCGTTTATACCCCCTACCTCTGATAACTCTGTCTACGATGCTCATTTGTCTGCTATACTGTCTGTTTCTTGCATGTTTCCGATCGCGATATCCTTATAGTTCTCGGTGATTTCAATATGGCTGAAGTTACTTGGATTTCTTGTCCCGACTCTGGCGCACTGACCCCCTCGGCACAGAATGAATTCTTGATTAATTTACTTGGGATGTCATTGAATCAAATAAATGATATACCAAATTCTCTTAATAAAATGCTTGATCTGGTTTTTGTTTTGGATCCATCCTCCTCATCCATTACCCGATCACAACCCATATTTTATCCAGAGGATTTGTAGCACCCAACGTTGGAGTTGTCGATCACTTTACCCTACCGGGGGCTATGCTCCAGTAGAAATCGTTTGAGCCGAGTACGTCAATTTCGGAAAACCGATTTTGCAAAACTTACTCGCCTTTTGGCCTTGACTGACTGGTCTACCCTTTACGGGTCTGACAATTTGGACGTGGCAATCAGTATTTTTTATAATACTTTAAATTCTTTATTTGATTTGTGTGTCCCTTATGGAACGCCAAACAGGTCAAACAAACATGTGTGGTTTACCAGAGAGTTGACAATTCTAAAAAATCGTTAATTGAAAAATTGTTACAGGAATTACCTGACTAGGTGTAGATTACAGTTTCAGCAGGATCCTAAACGGTTTTTTGATTTCCGACCTATTCTAGAATATGGATCTTGTATATGGTATCCCAAATACAGGACTCATCAGGATAGAATAGAACCGGTACAAAAACAATTTTTGCTCTTTGCCCTTCGGGGTATTAACTGGGACAATAGTAGACTCTTACTAATAAATCTTCCCTCTCTTAATCATCGTAGAACTATGCTAGCAATAACCTTTTTTCACAAACTAATAAATGGTGAAATAGATTCTTCCATACTAATAAACCAAATTAACTTTGCTGTACCTATTAGAAGTAGTAGACATTTTTTACCAATAGCCCTGCATGCTTGCTTTTCTAACTATGCTATCCATAACCCTTTTCGGATCTTATGTTCAGTATATAACAATCTTTCCCACCTTATAACTAGTAGCATGCTCTCTAAAAAAATTATCTTACGTCATTTGTCTACATGTTCGCGATCTCGGATTGGCGGAAGGTATCTCCGGTGCTTGGTATCGTTGGGTCACTTGAATGTACTGTCCGTTAGTACATCTACGTCCAATAATTTAATGGACAAAGTCATTCTATATGAGTTAACATATCATGTTTTTGTATATTTTGACGATCTCTTAAGCATTTAAATGCTGTCTCAACGCAGTAACGCACAGCGGGACTAACGATAAACGTTAAGAAAAGTCCATTTTGTTTAAATAAAGTAGCCCAAGCAGCGTACGTTGAAATCAAGCGCAAGTTGTGTACTGCTTCGTTTTTATACCCTGATCCCATTGGGAATGGGAAAAAGGGTATAATGGTTTTGTGCAAAAGTATGTAACAGGCAGAAGGAAGCATCTCCGACCTTATAAAGTATATATATTCTTGATCAGCATCAACAACCGAGTCGATATAGCCATGTCCGTCTGTCTTTCCGTATGCATGAGCCAACCGATCTCAGAGACTATAAGAGCTAGAGACTCCAGATTTGGAACTTAAGCTTGCCTAATCCCTAGGCAGTACAAGTTTGTTTTCGATTTTCGATAACTCATCCCGTTTCCGATATACACATGGGATCGATAACAACAAAACATTGAATTTGGAAAACTTTGATACATTTAACAAAATAATCACAATCTGTGAAATTTTTATTAAAATCGGTTAAGAAACACCGGAGATATGGAACCTTGAAGTTTAGTATGCAGTATGCAGTATGTGCGTACATACACACAAACACTGACTGTACGCGCAAATTATAGGGTTCAGGGTTTAGTCGTCTAGTTGGGATTTCTCGACTAGAGCCTTCTTACTTGTGTTTAGTTGCTAAACTCAGTAATCATGGCGGTCCGCAGTGCTGAAGATTTAGTAGCCTTAGTTGGTAACGCTAACGAGGCAGTATCGTGTGTCATCTGCAATGACACTAGTGCCGAGACGGTATTTACGGAAACTAGTTGTAGACATCGTTTTCATAAACTATGTTTGTCACAATGGTTACGTAATCACAACAACTGCCCAAAATGTAAGCAGCCGTTTACTGTATCGCAGAGTTTGGAAAATATCACTGCTCGACCGAAAACTAATTCCGGTAGCACAGGAAGTAAAGGTCGTGCTTCTGCCGTCAATCAATCAGGGCCTGGTTCACGTAGACCAGTTAAGAGAGCTATTAATCGCAACACAAAAAATTTGCAGTTTGGAGGTAATGCAAGCAATAGTGTAGTGGAAAATGTAGAAATTTCAGAAAATCGTATACAGCAGAGTTCCTTGGAAGGTTTTCGTAGTAGTATTGCTTCATCTGTGGCTGATCAAATTAGTTCTTCAATTCGAAATTTTAATTTGTCTTCCTCCGCTAGAGAGAATCGAGACGAACCTCAGCTATAATGGGAAAATGACATCCAGCTCAACTTTTCGAGAGATAGGCGTGTACCATCTCGCGAGAATAATAACAGTAATTTTTCGAGAGATGGTCCAGATAGAATTGCTAATGTCATCGAATTTTCATGGGCTTCCAATGACATCCTTATTGACATCCATATTATCAAGTAGATTGTCTCACTTCTCAATATTTTGATAACAATTTCGAAATGTTATACCAGTTTGGGAACTTACTTTTTAAAGGCCCCCCCTTTTTCATTTTATTGGCGGGTACACAGAACTGTGGGTCACATTGGATGACATGAGTTGTGCCACCGTTTAAGGGAGAGATATCAAGACCAACGAACTGATCGAGATATCAAAAATGTCATGCGATGTCGCAAGCAAGGCGTAAACGAAAGTTTTGATGAGTTCCTTGACGCGATGTTAGCAAAATCTGATTCTCTTCGAAAACCCATGTAAGAGCAATCTCTTAACCTAACTATCGAAGTAAGGCATAATTTAAAGCCTGAATTAATTCAGGAACTTCTTCAAGTAGAAACTCCAAATCTTGCAATTCTTCGCAAGGAGTGTCATCGTCATAAAGAATTCTTTCGTAATTTACGATCCAAACCGGTAGTTCGAACAAACGTGCCGAAGCGTTATGTTAACGAAGTGGTGAGTCAAGAAGCGACTGAAGAGTTGACTGACACTGACATCAATGATGAGAAAATATGCGCCCTTCGGGTAAACGACAAACTTGGATGTGGACAACTCATTGCCAAACAAAATCGGAAAACGCATTGAAGGATGTTCATTGAGTTCCGAAAGCGAACATCCGACATTACCATACATTTCTTATTTACTTGACGTACCCATTCAATTATCTGAAATATCAGATCAATCTCAGATTTTTAAGCCGTATCATGTACGTTTGCGAGAGCATAGAGAGCGCAGAGCAGGCATCTTAAATGTGGATACTGTTACAGTTCAAAAGACTCGTTCTATTTTGCGCTTGAGGAGCTTTTAGAATAATAAACATCGCCTTAATCTTTACACAACATCTTCAATTATAAGCAAACCGTTCGACATTAGACCCTTTACTGAGATAGAAGTTTTTGGGAAACCATATTTAACACTTTTGGACAGTTTAGTGCATATACCTTGTAAGGGTTCGATGAGAATCGACCTAAATTTACTTTAATAATTATTAATTTAATTATTATTATTATAATTTAAATTTGAAATCAAACCTAAACGGCGATTTGACCGGCAAGATTCAAAGTCTGGCAACCCCAACCGTCAGCTGAGCTGCAGGCAAGTCTGGCAGCTTTTAACGATCGACATGCAAGTCTGCACGGCTGCGCTATCAACACATGCACCGGCAGCTTCACGCATTTCCGCTATGACAAGTGCAAAACTTTCGTACTAGCAGACGCACATATTAAAAATTAATCTGTGAACATTTAGATTCAAGTTGGACTTATTTCAATTAAAATTGTGCTGTATGCACCGGCTGCTCAAGCAAAGATTGCTGCAGCAAATATTGCCGGGAGGGATACATTTTTGTGCCGTTTCAACCTTTGTTTTTTGCAAGGTAAGCTTGTGCCAAAAGTGTTGTACAGTGGGTCAAGTGTTTTGTTGTTTTTTTCAGACAAGTGAAACTTGTGGTGGCTGGCCGTTACCTTAAACGAACTAAGCGATGGTAACTGCGATGCGTTTTGAGGAAATTTGGTATCGAAGGAAAAAGTTTTGAGTTTAATATTTAACGAATTCTTATACTTATGATTTTTGTAACCTTTACTTTAAAGTCATACGCAATACACATGCATAGGACTGCTGACATCGATAGATTTTGCGTGAGTATGACCTAGCCGAAAACAAAGTAAGATGCAGTGTGAATTAAAGAAAAAAAAAAATGATTAAGAAAATTTAAAAACAAAAACATAAAAAATCCGAACAAATAGATAAGACAAAGACAAACAAACAACAAAGCGCACATTAGGAAATAGAGTTTAAAATAAAT
>JAWNNS010000292.1:0-27414 GCA_035044605.1 Scaptomyza cyrtandrae | reverse complement strand
ACTTTTTCTTCAGTGCTTTTTCCTTGTCTTTCCCTGTCGCTTCTTTACAATTATCGTCTATTAACTGTTCGACTTGAATGTTTAGTTTCGTCGTCTGGAAGAAGATAACAACTGTTGAAATGCGCTTTGAAATTCAGGAATGTTCGTAATGGAAAGTTAACTGATGATTGTATTTTTCATTAATCTTCTTTGCTGCTTAAAATATTACTCCTTGTGTACTAATCGGTGCACTCACTACATTCAAAACATCGCATCCGATTATTCCGTCGTACAGACTATCTTCATCACGGACGACATGGAAACACATTATAATTGGATCATCATTTAAGGTTGTCCAAACTTTGAAAGAACCCAAAGTGTAGTTTTTCTTTCTACTAATCCCAAACAATTCTTTAACATTCGTCTCGAGAGCAACTGGGTAAACTTCCCTGTAAACTGTTTCCGAATAGTACACAGATCGCTACCAGAATCAAATAGAGCTGTGTCTTGCTTTCCATCAATAATGACTGTTTTAAAACTACGGTTAAAAGATGATTGATACTGCTGCGTATTCGCTGATTCCATCTTGATTTGTTTATCGAATGTTTTTGTCTCGCTCTGGTTGCTTAGAAATATTCTGTTAAGGGATCATCGTATTTCTTTTTCTTGGCCGTTAATATTTGAAAAATTTCTTTTGATGAACGTTTCCCGCTGAATTCGGATCTTAATGCTTGCTTAAGCGTTTCCCAATCATTATCTTTGGTTTGACTATGCAAAAATACTTTGGCTGCATTTTTGACTAGCTGTCATTCCATTTTACTGTTACCGCATTCAGTTCGAAATCATCAAGCCATTCTTCGACGTATGGAGAGCCATTGCCAGTAAAAACCAAAAGAGAGTCCTCGATATCCCATAGTGTGAATGTCGAAGCTGTTGTCTGATTATTTATCGGTGCCATCTCGCAAACTTTTGCGTCTTCGTAAGACAAATCGTCACTGTTTGAGCCGTTGTCCTCTAAATTGTAAAAATTAATTTGCCTTTTTAAAGATATTTCTTAAGACCTGAATTTGGTAAGGCTAATAATTTCAATTTTTCTTAAAGTTCTGTCACTGAAAGACAAGTGATCTCTTCTAGAAGCATAATTTAAAGACAGCCTTCTTCGATGCCTGCTTCTTTTCGTCGTTTTTCCTTCAGAGAAAAAAAAAATCGTATCTGCCGTCTCACTCAGTAGTTCACACCGCGTTGACTCGCAAAATGAACACACTCAGTTCTTGTCGGTTGTCTTCTCTCGTCGTTTTTCCTCTCGTCTTCGTTCTTCTTTACGCTGTTATCCTCACGTCTGCTGTTTTTACCGATTTCTTCAACGAAAAAAGTATTCCTCAGCAACGTTTTTATGAAGCTTAAGACGCACAGTTTGTTTTGTTTTTTTTTTTTCGAATTTCACCATTCATGTTTATATCTGTTCTTATCCCCCCTCATTTTTCTACACGAACTATGCGATGGTAACTGGGATGCGTTTTAAGGATATTTGGTATCAAGAGGAATAAGTTGAATTTTTTTGAAGCTATTAAATAGTTATACTCTATTCTTATAATTTTTGTGTAATTTATTTTCAACCCATAAACACCAACACAGATACACATCTCGTCGTCATCAGGCCTGCTGACATCGATGGAATATGAAAGAGTACGGCCTAGCCGACAAGCAATGCAAGTGTCCAATGGTCCAAATTAAGTGAATAAATAAATAAATAAAACAAAAAGTAAAAACTAAGAGAAAAATATAAAACGTATGTACGCACATACTGCATACTGCATACACAACTTCAATGTCCCATATCTCCGTTGTTTCTAAACCGATTTTAATAAAAATTTCACAGATTGTCATTATTTTGTTCATTATTTTAAATTTCATCTCAAAGTTTTCAAACTTCAAGATTTTGTTGTTATCGATCACATGTGTATACCGAAAACGGGATGAGTTATCGAAAATCGAAACAAACTTGTACTGCCTAGGGATTAGGCGAGCTTAAGTTTCAATTCTGGAGTATCTAGCTTTTATAGTCTCTGAGATCGGACGGACGGACAGACGGACAGACAGACGGACATGGCTATATCGACCCGGCTGTTGATACTGATCAAGAATATATATACTTGATGGGGTCGGAGATGCTTACTTCTGCCTGTTACATACTTCTGCCCAAAACCATTATACCCTTTTTCCCATTTTTAATGGGATCAGGGTATAAAAAAAAATCTCCCTTAAATAAAATGGTTAACTTTAGTGGGTAAGAAGTATAAATTTATATATTTTAAATTAGTTTAATAAGAAACGAAAACAAATAATATTTAAAGTAAAAAAAATTTTCAATAATACAAACTAAACTTTTGTAAATTGGGCACCTAAACTGTTTCACACGCACTAACATTTATAGGGTAGAATCAAAAAGATCCAGTAGATTCTACAGGTAGGGCGGGTAAAGAAGAAGAACAGCATCACCAAGTTCTTCACATTCTGCATATCTTTAGCTCATTTGACTTTGGTCCTCCCAATTCGCGAACTGTCTGCGACTTTTAATGTTGTGAAGCGTGTCAAAATAAATGGCTATTCCAAAGACCCCACCCCAATTTCCCTGAGCACGGCCGGAATGTATTAGACAGAGAATAGCCTAGACAGCAGTGTCGTACACGTTACAAATATTCAAAAAGAATAAGTAGCTGTGGCTGCGCTGTTCTTGTCAAAAAGTGTGTCGCAAATTAGCTCTATCAAACATTGCAAATGGAATATGGTGCAAGTTGGAAAAGATACACAGTCCGACAGAGCAAGCTCAGGGGCATGTAATGTTATTAACAAGTTTACCGTCATCCAATGAGAACTTTGTAGTTGCATTGAAAGCGCGTGATGATTTTCCGGAATTATACGCAGTTAAATGCAAGCCAGCTTAAGAGTACGAGCAGCAATCAAAACGATAGCGTACATGTGTTTTCGGCGCGCGTCTGTAGGCACGTAGGGTACAGAGAATAACGGAGATATATAAACCAAGTAATGAGAGAAATAGTTGCAACGAACCGAAAATTTAACGGCGATGTTTGGTGCGTCGACGGCGGCGCAACGCGAATTGTGCGATGAGTTCGAAAAGCAGCAGTAAACAGTTTCACAGTAAAGTTTAACCCTGAAGGTTCTAAGATATTTAATAATAAAAGCTTCACAAAATTATCGGCCAAACGGGTCAGCAGTCAGCAACAACAAATTGTGTGTCACAAGCTAAGAGTAAGTTGTTTAATTGGCTTAGCGCTATGGTTATTAAAATCACCTAGTGTGTGTCTACGTGCATACTACATACTGCATACACAACTTCGATGATCCATATCTCCGGTGTTTCTCAACCGATTTAAATAAAAATTTCACAGATTATCGTTATTTTGCTTAATTTTGAAAAGGCCATCTCAAAGTTTTGCAAATTCAAGATTTTGTTATTATCGATCGGAAAGTGTTATCGAAAATCGAAAACAATTTTGTACTGTCTAAGGATCAGGCGAGCTTATGTTCAAAATTTAGAGTCTTTAGCTCTTATAGTCTCTGAGATCGACGCGTTCATACATACGGACGGACAGACGGACAGACGGACATGGCTATATCGACTCGGCTATTGATGCTGATCAATAATATATATACTTTTTAAGGTCGGAGAAGAATCAAATAGTTCATGGTCATCTCCCGTTGTACTAGTAAAGAAACCTGGGAAGATCAAGCTATTAATAGCAATAAGGTTAATGAAGTAACCGTTAAAGACGCATATTCGATGCCTGTTGATGGTATTTTAAGTAGATTGCCCAAAGCAGAATTTTTGACAAGTCTTGACCTTAAAGATACCTTCTGGCAGATTCAAACTCTATGGACAAGACTGCCTTTGCAGTTCCTGGTAGTCCGTTATTTGAGTTTGTTTTCTTGGCCTTTGGACTGACTAATGCTCCTCATTCTATGTATCGGTTTATGGACAAAATAGTACCCGCGCACCTGCTCGATGAAGTGTTCATATCGAAGTGTTGTCGATTATTGATTTTAATTATTGCTTAAAGTTAATTCTACCAACGAGAAGTTAGGTATTTAGGACATATAATTGACAATAGCCTTATTAGCACTGATCCTGAAAAAACATCGACCGTTAAGGATTTTCCAGTTCCAAAAACAGTGAAGCAGGTTCGTAGGTTTCTTGGTATGACAGTCTGGTACCATACATTTATCAGGAACTATGCCGCTATTTCGTCGCCACTTTCAGATACCCTTAAATCAAAACAGGCATTTAAAACAAGTAAGAAGGCTCTAGTCGAGAAATCTCGACTAGACGATACCCTGATCCCCATACTTTACGCGTACAGTCAGTGTTTGCAAGTATGTGTGTTTGTATGCCATCTCAAAGTTTTCAAAATTCAAGATTTTGTTGTTATCGATCACATGTGTATATCGAAAACGGGATGAGTTATCGAAAATCGAAAACAAACTTGTACTGCCTAGGAATTAGGCAAGCTTAAGTTTCAAATCTGGACGAAGGAATCTCTACGATCTTATAGTCTAACTGAGACTCTGTACGCGTCGACATGACGGACAGATTCTTGAATATCGATCTCGTACTGTTGTATGCTGAATAAAGGACTCATCAGTATAGCTTTATAATCGGTACGGAGACAATGCTTGCTCTTCTGCCTGTTACACAGTCTTAATTGCGACAATAGTACCAATTATACCCTGTTTTCCCCAGTAGACTTTTAATAGTGGATCAGGCCGCTCATAATCATCGTAGAAATATGCTAGCAATAACCTTTTTTCACAAATTAATAAATGGTGAAATAGATTCCCCAATACTAATTAACCAAATTAACTTTGCTGTACCTATTAGAAGTAGTAGACATTTTTTACCAGTAGCCCTGCATGCTTGCTTTTCTGACTATGCTATCCATAACCCTTTTCGGATCTTATGTTCAGTATATAACGATCTTTCCCACCTTATTACTAGTACCACTTCTGCATGCTCTCTAAAAAAATTATCTTACGTCATTTGTCTACATGTTCGCGATCTTCGTAACCGCACGTTATGCGGTGCGCCCCTCGGTCGGAAGGGCGGGAGGTGGGTCGCTTTATGCTTGGGTCCGCGCGTTAACAAGCCGGTGCTTGGTATCGTTGGCCACTTGTACTGTCCGTTAGTACATCTACGTCCAATAATAATATCGTCGCCACTTTTAGATACCCTTAAATCAAAACAGGCACTTAAAAAGCCACATGTGCTCCGCTCCAGTTTTGCACGGCCCAAATTTTGTTGAACCTTTTGCTATTTACTGTGATGCTAGCCATTCCGTCGTTGAAGCAGTGTTAATACCAACAAGTGGCGAAGGAGACGAGGTACCGATTGCTTTCATGTTAAAAAAACTTTAATCGATGCCAAAGGCAGTATACTGTCACTGAGAAGAAATGCTATGCAGCAGTGCTAGCAGTTCAGAGCCTATGTTGAAGGTCAGGAGTTTACTGTGATCATTGATCATGCCTCTTTAAAGTGGCTTATGACACAGGCAGATCTCAGTTCGAGATTAGCTCGTTGGTCTGTTACAAAGTTTTAAATTCAAAATAGAACACAATAAAGGTATTTAGAACATTCTTCCCGATGCCCTTTCACGTACGTATACTGAAGATTTGTCATCTATCTCGCTCAATAGCCTTATAGTCGAGAGTTTAAATCTTCTGATTTTGAGACGCTCAAAAATAAAATTCGTCAGAAAAATTCGTCCTTGCCAGACCAAAAAATCGAAAACGAAAATATTTACCGCAGAGCGGAACACACGGCTGACGCCAAAGTTGCAGATGATATGTGCTGGAAACTTTGGGTGCCACAAGCTTTAATGAAGTCCTTGGCGAGTTTCATTATTCATTTTGTTCATAATTCGCTCCAAAATGTCGAGCAATACACGTAGGACTTGCAGCTCTAGCAGCTGATGCCGATAACTATTTTTAAGGTCTAATATTAATTTGTAACAATCGATATTATACCATCAGTATAAGCGCACCACTAAAAGAGAATTTTAACTGAACCGGCAAAGCGGAAGGCCGTACAAATTAAGAAGTTGAAGTTGTGTACGCAAATAATGAAATATTCGCTGAATAAACGTTTAAGTTATTACTTTACATATTAATCAAAGAAACCAAGAAGTTGTTTTGTTTTATGTGGCTTTAAAATTTCAGTAGTCCTACAATTTTTTAAGGGCTCAACAAAGATAGAACATGAAGATGAACAAGATAAAAAACAAAATAAAAAGTGAAATTCGGTGAGGAAAAGTGCGTTTTAAAGTTGTCGAAAAACGAGTTCAGCGCTATTAGCACTATTTAAATGCTTTGACGGAGAAGGTTGCAGTTAATGCAAATTAAATGCAACGTAAAAGTGGCAGAATAGTTTACAATCTGCAAATGTTTTCAGAAGCTGGTGAATACTTTGTACGTTGGAGCGTCGTGTTTAAGTTCTACGCAGCCGGTATCGTCTAACTGCGTAAATGTAAAGTTGGCAGACGAATAATTGTGTGTGTGTATGTTTGTTTTGCGACTCAAAGTGGCGTAAACAACTGAGTGAAGCGGCAAAAATTTTGTTGAAATCGGATGAGAAACACCGGAGATAAGGAACATTGAAATTGAGTATGCAGTATGCAACATGTGCGTACATACAAACACACATACTTGCAAGCACTGACAGTATGGGTAAGGTATAGGGTTCAGGTTATCGTCTAGTCGGGGTTTCTCGACTAGAGCCATCTTACTTGTTTTAGATGGAACAGATACGTGTGCCCTAACAAACGAACAGAAGTAGAGAGAGGAACAACTGGCGTTAATAAACATCAAAGTTAACACGCTGTTAACATAGGTCGTTATAAGCTATGTAAAGTAATTTTAATGGTGACAGTTATACACGGTGAAAAATCAAATGTAGAGACGATTTTTGAAAGTTAATAAGATGGAGTCTGAATGCGGAAACAGTTAAGTGGAATGATATACAAAAATTTATTTATGACAAAGGTGCAGCCAAATTTTTTAAATTGGGAAACGCTAAAGCTTTAAGATCTGAGTTCAGTGAGAAGCGTTCGGCAAAAGAAGCGTTCGGCAAAGTTCCAGTCATGAGCCTAAATAAAGGTCAAAGTCCGACAACAATCAAGTCAAGAGTAATTCAGCGAAGCGTACATTTAAATGTTGTGTCATTTTTAAACCGTGATTTTAAAACTCTTTATTGGTGGCAAGCAAGTCACAGCTGATTCTGGTAGCGATCTTTGTACTGTTCGGGAAGCAATTTACGATTGTAAAAGAATTGTTTGGTATTGGTGGGAAACAAATTTACACTTTGGGCTCTTTTATAGTTTCGACAAGTCTTGATGGTGTTTTTCCATGTCGTCCGTGATGAAGATAGTGTGTACGACGTGAATGCATCGATTAGTTCAAAAGGAGTAGTTTTTCAAGCAGCGGAGAAGCTTAATGAACAAAGGACGAACATTCTTAAATTAGAAAGCGGTTTTCAACAGTAGATACCAGCAGTAGATACTGTGCATTTAAGAAGTTAGAAGTTGATAAGCAAATCAGAGATTGGTTGAAAAAGGGATAATTCGTAATAACGTTTCAGAGTACGCATTTCCTATTGGGTTAGTGTCGCAGAAAGATAGCAAGTAGAGGAGGATTTCCGCAAGTATATGTCGTTCGTAACACCTAAAGGACAGTACGAGTTCTGTTTCGTTCTATTTGGAATTTCTAGTTCCCCGGCGGTATTTGTGAGGTATATTTTTGCAGCTCTGAGACAGTTAATCGATGAAGGTACGATACGATTACAGAAAGTCTAAAACGGGGAAAAATTTCATACATTATGTCGTAAACTAAAATTTCCCACGTACATAAAAGAAAATTCAACAATAAAGCCTTTAGTAGAAAAAGTTTCAGCAGTAGACATTTTTTCAGTTCCTCGAGATAAGAAAGCAGTTCAACGTTATTTGGGCTTAACTTCTTACTTTTGCAGGTCTATAAGGATTTTGAGTCCACTGCTAGACCGTTGAGTAATTTACTAAAGAAGAAGAACGTTACATTTAAAATGGGAGAAGAAGAGTTGGCTTTGTTCGAGCAATTAAAATATTGTTTATAAAGTTCCCTAAGTCGTATGATCAAAAAGCAGAAACAGAAGTGCATTACGATTCAAGTATGTACGGATACGGTGCAGTTCTTTTGCAAAAGAACTCTAAAGACCAATATTTCCACCCAGTAGAGTACATGAGCAAAGACGACACGAATTGAAGAAAAGTACCCATCCTATGAATTAGAAGCTATCGCAATAGTCGAGGCTTGTGAGGGTTCAAGAATCGATCCAATATAAATTCAATATTTATTCCAACTTAAATTCAAATTCAAACAGTAACGGGTTTCGTCGGCAATTTTACAACCAAGATTAAAAGTCTAGCGACCCCTACCGTCAGCTGATCTGCACGCATAAACACCAACACAGATACACACCTCGTCGTCATCCGGCCTGCTGACATCGATGAAATAAGCGTGTCGGCCTAGACGACAAGCAATGGTAGTGTCCAGTCCAAAGCAAAGTGAATAATTAAATAAATAAAACAAAAATAAATCAATAAATAAATAAAATCAAATCAGTTCTGCAATTAAAAATTTAAATTTATCTTCAACGGCTAGAGAGAATCGAGAAGAACCTCAGCTAAAATGGGAAAATGACATCCAGATTAGTGGCCGGCGTATGAGCCTTGAGCATGGAAACTTCACGAGATAAGCCTGGTCCACCTAGCGAGAATAGTAACAACAGTAGTTTTTCGATAGATCGTCCAGATAGAATTTCAAATGTCATATCAAACTGGAAAATACAATTTTCAGGGGCTTCGAATGACATCCCCATTGAAGACTTAAATGAAAATTTTGATGAGTTTCTGGACGCGATGCTAGCAATAGCTGATTCTCTTTGAGAACCCATGTCAGAGAATGACTTTATTATCGGCGTTATTCACGAACTTCTTCATGTAGCAACTCCAAATCTTGCAATTCTTCTCAAGGAGTGTTATCGTCATAAAGAATTATTTCGTAGTTTACGATCCAGACGTACAGACGTGCCGAACCGTTGTCAATGCAGTTGTGAGTGAAGAAGCGACTGAAGAGTTGATTGACACTGACATCAATGCTGATGAAATATGTGCACTTCGGGTAAACGACAAACTTAAGATACCATGACTGTCTAAAACCACGTCAAATTTTTTGCTATGGATGTGGACAACTATACATGTATAAACCGAATTGTGGTCATTGCAAGTAAAAATCGGAAAGCTCTTTGAAGGATATTCATCGAGTTCCGAAAGCGAACATCCAACCATAGACTTACATTTATCTTTACCAGACAAATCCTTTACACCTGATTTACCCATTAAGTTAACTGAAATATCAGATCAATCTCCGATTTTTAAACCGTATCATGTACGTTTGCGAGAGCATAGAGAGCGCAGAGCAGTCATCTTTAATATGGATGCTGTTAAAGTTCAACAGACTCGTTCTACTTTGCGCACAAGGAGCTTTTGGCATAATAAACCTCGCCTTAATCTTCACACAATATCTTCAATTACAAATAATCCTAACTACATACGACCCTTTACTGAGATAGAAGTTTTTAGGAAACCATATTTAGCACTTTTGTGCAGCGGTACCAATAAGAGCGTAATTGGTGCAGACTTGGCTAAACACCTTATCTCAGAGCCGATAAAAGTCGAGAAATTAAATGAGGTGGTCCAGACAGCCGATGGTCAGAAGCAGATAGTGGCAGGTTTAGTGCATATACCTCAGTTCTTCAATTCTTTAAAAATAGATTTCGAATTTTTGGTTGTACCTTCCATCGAACAAAATGTTATATGTGGAATGGATTTTTGGAAAGCCTTTGGCATTTGTTGTGAACAAAGAACAACTTGATTTAGTTCAAAGAAACAAATTACAATCGGTTATCTAAACATTCCCTTAATCGGAGCGTAGTGGTCTTGGTGAGACATTTATGGTTAAGCATGAGATCGCCACAGTTTTATTCTTTGTCCCCTGCTAAAGACAAATTATTATTCGAAGAAGTACAACTAGGCGTCATTGAAGAAGCTTCAACATGCCCAGTCGTTGTTAGACCTGGAAAGGTTAGATTATGTTTAGATGCGCGAAAGTTAAATTCTGTTACTGTTAAAGATGCGTATCTGATGCCAAGTCTTGAAGGACTAATAAGTAGACTTCCGCCAGTGCATTGCATATCCAATACTGATTTAAAAGATGCATTTTGGCAAATTTGTTTAGATGTAAACTCACGCACAAAAACAGCTTTTAAGATTCCAAATCGACCCCTATACCAATTTAAACGGATGCCTTTTGGCCTTACGAACGCTCCAATGGTTATTGGACCGATTAATGGACCAAGTCATTCCATATGCATAAAACCTAATGTCTTGGCATATCTTAAATAAAGTAGATTATCTTGGCTATGTTGTGGGAGAAGGTACTTTGGACTCAAGCTGTGGATGAATTTCCCGTGCCAAAGACGCGCAAGCAGTTAAGAAGATTTCTAGGGATGACAGGATGGTATCAGCAGGTATGTTGATATTTATTTAATTTCCAATTATGGAAAACCTTTTACTTTAGCGCTTCTAGCCCAAGTTGATGAGTCAGGAGGATGTGAAAGACCACTAGCATATATGTCGTAACTATATTGTTACCGAATTGGAATGTTTAGCAGACGTCTTAGCGATTAAGAAGTTTCGCATGTACATCGAAGGTCGTTAACGACCATGCAAGTCTTCGTTGGTTAATGAACCAAGCAGATCTGAGTGGCAGATTAGCGCGATGGGCAATTAAATTGCAAGGGATTTCCTTCGATATTGAGTATCGAAAAGGTAGTGACAATTTCGTAGCTGATGCGCTTTCATGATGTTACGGGGTGCCGACGATATTGAGAGACAACTATCAGAAATTGAATACCCCTGATGTTAAAGTCATAGATAAGTTCCAGAATTACTGCGTGAACAAGTGAATCGTTCAACACACGATCAGCCTTCGTCTCATTCAAGTCATTGTGGCGTAGCCGAATGCTTGGAGCGATTTTGGCGAAGATTCTTTTGGCCGAAAATGGTGGATGATGTACGTAGCTATATAGGCAATTGTGATATATGCAAGACAACCAAGTGCTCTAAAACCGCCCATGGGTAGTCAAGTGTCTAGCGAGAGACCCTTTCAAAGATTATACATTGATTTTATCGGACATTTGCCGCGTACGAAAAAAAGAAACATTGGCGTTTTCATTGTACTTCTGATTTTTCTACTTTCAATTCACAATTTAGTATTGAGCACATACGCACCGGAGCTAATGCCTCTCAGTCAAACGCACCAGAAAGGTTAAGTCGGTCCATAAACGCAGCTCTAAGAGCCTAAATTCGTACTGACCAGACAAAATGGGATGTATACGTACCAGTGTCAATTGTGCATTACGCAATTCCATTCATCACATTTTTTCTTTAGTGCTGCTTTTTTTCCTTTGCCGCTTTTTCACACTTTTTCTTCAGTGCTTTTTCCTCGTCTTTCCCTGTCGCTTCTTTACAATTATCCTCTATTAACTTTTCGACTTGAATGTTTAGTTTCGTCGTCTGGAAGAAGATAAAAACTGTTGAAATGCGCTTTGAAATTCAGGAATGTTCGTAATGGAAAGTTAACTGATGATTGTATTTTTCATTAATCTTCTCTGCTGCTTGAAATATTACTCCTTGTGTACTAATCGGTGCACTCACTACATTCAAAACATCGTATCCCTTTATTTCGTCGTACAGACTATCTTCATCACGGACGACATGGAAACACATTATAATTGGATCATCATTTAAGGTTGTCCAAACTTTGAAAGAACCCAAAGTGTAGTTTTTCTTTCTACTAATCCCAAACAATTCTTTAACATTCGTCTCGAGAGCAACTGGGTAAACTTCCCTGTAAACGGTTTCCCGAATAGTACACAGATCGCTACCAGAATCAAATAGAGCTGTGACTTGCTTTCAATCAATAATGACTGTTTTAAAACTACGGTTAGAAGATGATTGATACTGCTGCATATTCGCTGATTCCTTCTTGATTTGTTTATCGAATGTTTTTGTCTCGCACTGGTTGCATAAATATATTCTGTTAAGGGTTCATCGTATTTCTTTTTCTTGGCCGTTAACAATTGATAAATTTCTTTTGATGAACGTTTCCCGCTGAATTCGGATCTTAATGCTTGCTTAAGCGTTTCCCAATCATTATCTTTGGTTTGACTATGCAAAAATACTTTGGCTGCATTTTTGACTAGCTGTCATTCCATTTTACTGTTACCGCATTCAGTTCGAAATCATCAAGCCATTCTTCGACGTATGGAGAGCCATTGCCAGTAAAAACCAAAAGAGAGTCCTCGATATCCCATAGTGTGAATGTCGAAGCTGTTGTCTGATTATTTATCGGTGCCATCTCGCAAACTTTTGCGTCTTCGTAAGACAAATCGTCACTGTTTGAGCCGTTGTCCTCTAAATTGTAAAAATTAATTTGCCTTTTTTAATCTATTTCTTAAGACCTGAATTTGGTAAGGCTAATAATTTCAATTTTTCTTAAAGTTCTGTCACTGAAAGACAAGTGATCTCTTCTAGAAGCATAATTTAAAGACAGCCTTCTTCGATGCCTGCTTCTTTTCGTCGTTTTTCCTTCAGAGAAAAAAAAAATCGTATCTGCCGTCTCACTCAGTAGTTCACACCGCGTTGACTCGCAAAATGAACACACTCAGTTCTTGTCGGTTGTCTTCTCTCGTCGTTTTTCCTCTCGTCTTCGTTCTTCTTTACGCTGTTATCCTCACGTCTGCTGTTTTTACCGATTTCTTCAACGAAAAAAGTATTCCTCAGCAACGTTTTTATGAAGCTTAAGACGCACAGTTTGTTTTGTTTTTTTTTTTCGAATTTCAGTATTTATGTTTATATCTGTTCTTATTCCCCCTCATTTTTCTACACGAACTAAGCGATGGTAACTGGGATGCGTTTTGAGGATATTTGGTATCAAGAGGAATAAGTTGAATTTTTTTGAAGCTATTAAATAGTTATACTCTATTCTTATAATTTTTGTGTAATTTATTTTCAACCCATAAACACCAACACAGATACACACCTCGTCGTCATCAGGCCTGCTGACATCGATGGAATATGAAAGAGTACGGCCTAGCCGACAAGCAATTAAGTGAATAAATAATTAAATAAAACAAAAAGTAAAAAAAGAGAAAAATATAAAACGTATGTACGCACATACTGCATACTGCATACACAACTTCAATGTCTCATATCTCCGTTGTTTTTAAACCGATTTTAATAAAAATTTCACAGATTGTCATTATTTTGTTCATTATTTCAAATTTAATCTCAAAGTTTTCAAACTTCAAGATTTTGTTGTTATCGATCGCATGTGTATACCGAAAACGGGATGAGTTATCGAAAATCGAAAACAAACTTGTACTGCCTAGGGATTAGGCGAGCTTAAGTTTCAAATCTGGAGTATCTAGCTTTTATAGTCTCTGAGATCGGACGGACGGACAGACGGACAGACAGACGGACATGGCTATATCGACCCGGCTGTTGATACTGATCAAGAATATATATACTTGATGGGGTCGGAGATGCTTACTTCTGCCTGTTACATACTTCTGCCCAAAACCATTATACCCTTTTTCCCATTTTTAATGGGATCAGGGGATAAAAAGAACCAAATGCGCATAACAAAACAGAAAGCAGGCTCTAGTCGAGAAATCCCGACTAGACGGTACCCTGATCCCTATACTTTACGCTTACAGTCAGTGCTTGCAATAATGTGTGTTTGTGTGTACGCGCATACTGCATACATAACTTGAATGTCCATATCTCCGATGTTTCTTAACCGATTTTAATAAACATTTCACAGGTTGTCATATTTTGTGTATTCATTCAAGTGCCATCTCAAAGATTTCCAAATTCAAGATTTTGTTGTTATCGATCACATGTGTATATCGAAAACAGGAAAAGTTATCGAAAATTTTACTGCCTAGGGATTAGGCGAGCTTAAGTTCAAAATCTGGAGTCTCTAGCTCTTACAGTCTTTGAGATCGACGCGTTCATACATACAGACAGACGGACGGCCAGACGGACAGACGGATAGGCTATATCGACTCGGCTGTTGATGCTGATCAAGAATATATATAATTTATGGGGTCGGAGATGCTTCCTTCTGTCTGTTACATACTTCTGCACAAAACCATTATACCCTTTTTCCCATTTTTAAAGGGATCAGGTTATAAAAAAAAAATCTCCCTTAAATAAAATGGTTAACTTTAGTGGGTAAGAAGTATAAATTTATATAATGTAAATTAGTTTAATAAGAAACGAAAACAAAAAATATTTAAAGTAAAAAATATGTTCAATAATATAAACTAAACTCTTGTAAATTGGGCACCTAAACTGTTTCACACGCACTAACATTTATAGGGTAGAATCAAAAAGATCCAGTAGATTCTACAGGTAGGGCGGGTAAAGAAGAAGAACAGCATCACCAAGTTATTCACATTCTGCATATCTTTAGCTCATTTGACTTTGGTCCTCCCAATTCCGGAACTGTCTACGACTTTTATTGTTGTGAAGCGTGTCAAAATAAATGGCTATTCCAAAGACCCCAACCCAATTTCCCTGAGCACGGCCGGAACCGTGTAGTAGACAGAGAATAGCCTAAACAGCAGTGTCGTACACGTTACAAACATTCAAAAAGAATAAGTAGCTGTGGCTGCGCTGTTCTTGTCAAAAAGTGTGTCGCAAATTAGCTCTATCAAACATTGCAAATGGGATATGGAGCGAGTTGGAAAAGATACACAGCCCGACGAAGCAAGCTCAGGGGCATGTAATGTTATTAGCAAGTTTACCTACATCCTATGAGAACATTGTAGTTGCATTGAAAGCGCGTGACAATTTTTCGAAATTATACGCAGTTAAATGCAAGTCAGCAGAAGAGAACGAGCGGCGCAAATTCAGCAATCAAAACGATAGCGTACATGTTTTTTCGGCGCTCGTCTGTAGGCAAGAAGGGTAGAGAGAAAAACGGAGATATAAAAACCAAGTAATGTGAGAAATAGTTGCAACAACCGAAAATTTAACGGCGATGTTTGGTGCGTCGACGGCGGCGCAACGCGAATTGTGCGATGAGTTCCAAAATCAGCAGTAAATAGTTTCTCAGTAGAGTTTAACCCTGAAGGTTCTAAGATATTCAATAATAAAAGCTTACCAAAATTATCGGCCAAACGGGTCACAAATTGTGTGTCACAAGCTAAGAGTAAGTTGTGTAATTGGCTTAGCGCTATGGTCATTAAAATCACCTAGTGTCCAAGTACCTGAGAGGAGCGGTGAAGCGGATTTTGCCGATGGAGTCGGTGAATTGCAGGTGGACAGCTCCACAACCGGACCCTCACTGAATCCTAGGCCTGGACCAGTACAACCCAGTCCGGCTGGGCAAACAGCTATCACCGTGGTTTCGCAAATTGCGCGGGTACAAAGTGAGGAAGAGTTGAATATAGCCCGGTGCCTAGATGCCATAGCCAAGATAAAGGCGGCAGCGAACAGGCAAAATATCACATATGACATCCAACTTGATCGTGCAACCCTGAAGGAAGCCTTCTCGGCCATGCAGTCCTGCAGGACAGCTAGGATGGGCCTCGAGGAGGAAGTAAAGAAGATGGCGAGGCCTACAGAAAAGCGTTTAGCATCAAGACGCTTGACATCAACCTCGAGCGTGTGGTCATTTTAAAAAGGACCAAACGGATGGTGAAAAGCAAGAAGGATGGCTTCGGAGCCAGCAAGCTCTGCGAAAAATTCGTCCCTCATGAAAACCGCGAGGCACCAACGGAGACCGGTCGTACGCCGATGTTCTAAGGGAAATGAAGTCTAAAGTGAACCAAGAACGCTCAGCTTGACTGCCTCACAGAGGTAGCCGAAATAAGAGGCCCTTAAGCGGGATATTCCCAACATCGGAGATGTTAAGATTGGTTTAATTCGAAGGACTATGAGAGGGCAAAAGATGGCGGTAGTTGAGATCAGTACGCGCGACGCATCTTACTTCCTGAGGTACGGTTTACTGCCGAGTGCGGGAGTGGATCTGTGACGCGCTGTTACAGATGCCTTGGTTACGGGCAAGTATCTAAGGGATGCAAAGGGCCTGATCGCAGCTCCTTTTGCTAAAAATGTGGAGTAGCCGGACACAAGGTCATGATATGTGAGGCGCCTGCACGCTGCATTATGTGTGCGGACAAGGGCATAAGCGAAGATGACCTTGAACACAAAACGGGGTTTGGAAACTGCAGAGGAAGTGTTATCAAAAATCGAAAACAAACTTGTACTGCCTAAGGACTTTTTTTATTTTAATTTTTTTTTTTGTATACGGACGGACAGACGGACATGGCTATATCGACTCGGCTGTTGATGCTGATCAATAATATATATACTTTATGGGATCGGAGAATCTTCCTTCCCATTTTTAATGGGATCAGGGTATAAAAAGCAATTAGCTGAAAATTCCATACAACTATACATGTCTCCGCACCCATTATAATATAAAACATACAATATATATATATAAAATATACTTCGATATCCTTCACTAGCTGCTGAGCTGTATCTTAGTGTTGATTTTTTGAGAGTTTTTAAGTTATTACCCATGCACCTTATCGCTCGAAACTTCAACATATCTTCGCTTGATAATACGTCCATGAAAGAAATCACCTCTGCTCAGCATCACCATTGACATAAACAAGTTAGTTATTCAGTTCGTTTTCCAAAAAAAATGTAGGTAGGACCCCGTTAATTGCTCACGCAACTGATGTAGCAGATGCTAAGCCGAGCAAGCAATGCCATTATGACGTATCGCCGGCTACTGAGAAGCTTATGTAAGAGGAGTTAGACCGGATGCTACAACTGGGAACTTTTCAAGAGTCAAATAGTTCATGGTCATCTCCCGTTGTACTAGTAAAGAAACCTGGGAAGATCAAGCTATTGATAGCCGTAAGGTTAATGAAGTAACCGTCAAAAACGCATACCCGATGCCTATTGATGGTATTTTAAGTAGATTGCCCAAAGCAGAATTTTTGACAAGTCTTGACCTTAAAGATACCTTCTGGCAGATTCACTTCTGCTTTTGCAGTTCCTGGTAGTCCGTTATTTGAGTTTGTTTTCATGCCCTTTGGACTGACTAATGCTCCTCATTCTATGTCTCGGTTTATGGGCAAAATAGTACCCGCGCACCTGCTTATGCGACTTATTAATTATTTCAGATACCTCTAAGCGTCATATCGAAGTGTTGTCGATTATTGCTTTTCATCTAATTCTCAATCTCACTCTCAATGTCGAAAAAAGGAAATTCTGCGACGAGAAGTTAGGTATATAGGACATATATTTGGCAATAGCCTTATTAGCACTGTTCCTGAAAAAACATCGGCCGTTAAGGATTTTCCAATTCCAAGATCAGTAAAGCAAGTTCGTAGGTTTCTTGGTATGACAGTCTGGTACCCCACATTTATCAGGAACTATGCCGCAAAACAGGCACTTAAAAAGCCACATGTGCTCCGCTCCAGTTTTGCACGGCCCAAATTTTGTTGAACCTTTTGCTATTTACTGTGATGCTAGCCATTCCGTCGTTGAAGCAGTGTTAATACCAACAAGTGGCGAAGGAGACGAGGTACCGATTGCTTTCATGTTAAAAAAACTTTAATCGATGCCAAAGGCAGTATACTGTCACTGAGAAGAAATGCTATGCAGCAGTGCTAGCAGTTCAGAGCCTATGTTGAAGGTCAGGAGTTTACTGTGATCATTGATCATGCCTCTTTAAAGTGGCTTATGACACAGGCAGATCTCAGTTCGAGATTAGCTCGTTGGTCTGTTACAAAGTTTTAAATTCAAAATAGAACACAATAAAGGTATTTAGAACATTCTTCCCGATGCCCTTTCACGTACGTATACTGAAGATTTGTCATCTATCTCGCTCAATAGCCTTATAGTCGAAAGTTTAAATCTTCTGATTTTGAGACTCTCAAAAATAAAATTCGTCAGAAAAATTCGTCCTAGCCAGACCAAAAAATCGAAAACGAAAATATTTACCGCAGAGCGGAACACACGGCTGACGCCAAAGTTGCAGATGATGTGTGCTGGAAACTTTGGGTGCCACAAGCCTTAATGAAGTCCTTGGCGAGTTTCATTATTCATTTTGTTCATAATTCGCTCCAAAATGTCGAGCAATACACGTAGGACTTGCAGCTCTAGCAGCTGATGCCGATAACTATCTTTAAGGTCTAATATTAATTTGTTACAATCGATAGTATACCATAAGTATAAGCGCACCACTAAAAGAGAATTGTAACTGAACCGGCAAAGCGGAAGGCCGTACAAATTAAGAAGTTGAAGTTGTGTACGCATATAATGAAATATTCGCTGAATAAACGTTTAAGTTATTACTTTACATATTAATCAAAGAAACCAAGAAGTTGTTTTGTTTTATGTGGCTTTAAAAGTTCAGTAGTCCTACAATTTTTTAAGGGCTCAACAAAGATAGAACATGAAGATGAACAAGATAAAAAAAAAAATTAAAAAGTGAAATTCGGTGAGGAAAAGTGCGTTTTAAAGTTGTCGAAAAACGAGTTCAGCGCAATTAACACTATTTTAATGCTTTAACGGAGGAGGTTGCAGTTAATGCAAATTAAATGCAACGTAAAAGTGGCAGAATAGTTTACAATCTGCGAATGTTTTCAGAAGCTGGTGAATACTTTGTACGTGTTTAAGTTCTACGCAGCCGGTATCGTCTATGTAAATGTAAATGTAAAGTTGGCAGAACAGGTGACACTTTGCGAAAGTATTTAGTTGCTGACTATTTGAATAATTGAGTGTGTGTGTTTATTTTGCGACTCAAAGCGGCGAAAACAACTGAGTGAAGCGGCAGACGTGAATTTTTATACCATGAACCCATTAAAAAGGGGTAAAAAGGGTGTAATAGCTTCGTTCAAAAGTATGTAAGAAGCAGAAGGAAGCATCTCCGACCCCATAAAAAATATATATTCTTGATCAGCATCAACAGCCGAGTCGGTATAGCCATGTCCGTCTGTCTCTCTGTCTGTCCTTCCGTATGTATGAACGCGTCGATCTCAGAGACTATAATAAATAGAGACTTTAGATTTTGAACTTAAGCTCGCCTAATCCCTAGTCCGTTTATTTTAGATTTTTGATAACTCTTCCCGTTTTTGATATACCCATGGGATCGAAAACAAAGTCTTGCATATGGAAAACTTTGAGATGGTATTTAAATTAATTAACAAAATAATGAAAATCTGTAAAATTTTTGTTGAAATCGGATGAGAAACACCGGAGATAAGGAACATTGAAATTGAGTATGCAGTATGCAACATGTGCGTACATACAAACACACATACTTGCAAGCACTGACAGTATGGGTAAGGTATAGGGTTCAGGTTATCGTCTAGTCGGGGTTTCTCGACTAGAGCCATCTTACTTGTTTTAGATGGAACAACGGCGAAAGGAAGCAGATACGTGTGCCCTAACACACGAACAGAAGTAGAGAGAGGAACAACTGGCGTTGGTATACATCAAAGTTAACATGCTGTTAACGTAGGTCGTTATAAGCTATGTAAAGTAATTTTAATGGTGACAGTTATACACGGTGAAAAATCCAATGTAGAGACGATTTTTGAAAGTTAATAATTTGGAGTCTGAATGCGGTAACAGTTAAGTGGAATGATATACAAAAATTTATTTATGAAAAAGGTGCAGCCAAATTTTTTAAGTTGGGAAACGCTAAAGCTTTAAGATCTGAGTTCAGTGAGAAGCGTTCGGCAAAAGAAATTCAACTCCAGTCATGAGCCTAAATAAAGGTCAAAGTCCGACAACAATCAAGTCAAGAGTAATTCAGCGAAGCGTACATTTAAATGTTGTGGAAACAATCATTTCGAAAAAGAATGTAAGGAAGGATTTAAATGGCAAAAATATGTGATAACTAAATTAAGAAGGCATTAGCAAGTATGCAGCAGTGTCAGTCATTTTTAAACCGTGATTTTAGAACTCTTTATTGGTGGCAAGCAAGTCACAGCTGATTCTGGTAGCGATCTTTGTAATGTTCGGGAAGCAATTTACGATTGTAAAAGAATTGTTTGGTATTGGTGGGAAACAAATTTACACTTTGGGCTCTTTTATAGTTTCGACAAGTCTTGATGGTGTTTTTCCATGTCGTCCGTGAAGAAGATAGTGTGTACGACGTGAATGCATCGATTAGTTCAAAAGGAGTAGTTTTTCAAGCAGCGGAGAAGCTTAATGAACAAAGGACGAACATTCTTTAATTAGAAAGCGGTTTTCAACAGTAGATACCAGCAGTAGATACTGTGCATTTAGAAGTTAGAAGTTGATAAGCAAATCAGAGATTGGTTGAAAAAGGGATAATTCGTAATAACGTTTCAGAGTACGCATTTCCTATTGGGTTAGTGTCGCAGAAAGATAGCAAGTAGAGGAGGATTTCCGCAAGTACATGTCGTTCGTAACACCTAAAGGACAGTACGAGTTCTGTTTCGTTCTATTTGGAATTTCTAGTTCCCCGGCGGTATTTGTGAGGTATATTTTTGCAGCTCTGAGACAGTTAATCGATGAAGGTACGATACGATTACAGAAAGTCTAAAACGGGGAAAAATTTCATACATTATGTCGTAAACTAAAATTTCCCACGTACATAAAAGAAAATTCAACAATAAAGCCTTTAGTAGAAAAAGTTTCAGCAGTAGACATTTTTTCAGTTCCTCGAGATAAGAAAGCAGTTCAACGTTATTTGGGCTTAACTTCTTACTTTTGCAGGTCTATAAGGATTTTGAGTCCACTGCTAGACCGTTGAGTAATTTACTAAAGAAGAAGAACGTTACATTTAAAATGGGAGAAGAAGAGTTGGCTTTGTTCGAGCAATTAAAATATTGTTTATAAAGTTCCCTAAGTCGTATGATCAAAAAGCAGAAACAGAAGTGCATTACGATTCAAGTATGTACGGATACGGTGCAGTTCTTTTGCAAAAGAACTCTAAAGACCAATATTTCCACCCAGTAGAGTACATGAGCAAAGACGACACGAATTGAAGAAAAGTACCCATCCTATGAATTAGAAGCTATCGCAATAGTCGAGGCTTGTGAGGGTTCAAGAATCGATCCAATATAACTTCAATATTTATTCCAACTTAAATTCAAATTCAAACAGTAACGGGTTTCGTCGGCAATTTTACAACCAAGATTAAAAGTCTAGCGACCCCTACCGTCAGCTGATCTGCACGCATAAACACCAACACAGATACACACCTCGTCGTCATCCGGCCTGCTGACATCGATGAAATAAGCGTGTCGGCCTAGACGACAAGCAATGGTAGTGTCCAGTCCAAAGCAAAGTGAATAATTAAATAAATAAAACAAAAATAAATCAATAAATAAATAAAATCAAATCAGTTCTGCAATTAAAAATTTAAATTTATCTTCAACGGCTAGAGAGAATCGAGAAGAACCTCAGCTAAAATGGGAAAATGACATCCAGATTAGTGGCCGGCGTATGAGCCTTGAGCATGGAAACTTCACGAGATAAGCCTGGTCCACCTAGCGAGAATAGTAACAACAGTAGTTTTTCGATAGATCGTCCAGATAGAATTTCAGATGTCATATCAAACTGGAAAATACAATTTTCAGGGGCTTCGAATGACATCCCCATTGAAGACTTAAATGAAAATTTTGATGAGTTTCTGGACGCGATGCTAGCAATAGCTGATTCTCTTTGAGAACCCATGTCAGAGAATGACTTTATTATCGGCGTTATTCACGAACTTTTTCATGTAGCAACTCCAAATCTTGCAATTCTTCTCAAGGAGTGTTATCGTCATAAAGAATTATTTCGTAGTTTACGATCCAGACGTACAGACGTGCCGAACCGTTGTCAATGCAGTTGTGAGTGAAGAAGCGACTGAAGAGTTGATTGACACTGACATCAATGCTGATGAAATATGTGCACTTCGGGTAAACGACAAACTTAAGATACCATGACTGTCTAAAACCACGTCAAATTTTTTGCTATGGATGTGGACAACTATACATGTATAAACCGAATTGTGGTCATTGCAAGTAAAAATCGGAAAGCTCTTTGAAGGATATTCATCGAGTTCCGAAAGCGAACATCCAACCATAGACTTACATTTATCTTTACCAGACAAATCCTTTACACCTGATTTACTCATTAAGTTAACTGAAATATCAGATCAATCTCCGATTTTTAAACCGTATCATGCACGTTTGCGAGAGCATAGAGAGCGCAGAGCAGTCATCTTTAATATGGATGCTGTTAAAGTTCAACAGACTCGTTCTACTTTGCGCACAAGGAGCTTTTGGCATAATAAACCTCGCCTTAATCTTCACACAATATCTTCAATTACAAATAATCCTAACTACATACGACCCTTTACTGAGATAGAAGTTTTTAGGAAACCATATTTAGCACTTTTGTGCAGCGGTACCAATAAGAGCGTAATTGGTGCAGACTTGGCTAAACACCTTATCTCAGAGCCGATAAAAGTCGAGAAATTAAATGAGGTGGTCCAGACAGCCGATGGTCAGAAGCAGATAGTGGCAGGTTTAGTGCATATACCTCAGTTCTTCAATTCTTTAAAAATAGATTTCGAATTTTTGGTTGTACCTTCCATCGAACAAAATGTTATATGTGGAATGGATTTTTGGAAAGCCTTTGGCATTTGTTGTGAACAAAGAACAACTTGATTTAGTTCAAAGAAACAAATTACAATCGGTTATCTAAACATTCCCTTAATCGGAGCGTAGTGGTCCTGGTGAGACATTTATGGTTAAGCATGAGATCGACACAGTTTTATTCTTTGTCCCCTGCTAAAGACAAATTATTATTCGAAGAAGTACAACTAGGCGTCATTGAAGAAGCTTCAACATGCCCAGTCGTTGTTAGACCTGGAAAGGTTAGATTATGTTTAGATGCGCGAAAGTTAAATTCTGTTACTGTTAAAGATGCGTATCTGATGCCAAGTCTTGAAGGACTAATAAGTAGACTTCCGCCAGTGCATTGCATATCCAATACTGATTTAAAAGATGCATTTTGGCAAATTTGTTTAGATGTAAACTCACGCACAAAAACAGCTTTTAAGATTCCAAATCGACCCCTATACCAATTTAAACGGATGCCTTTTGGCCTTACGAACGCTCCAATGGTTATTGGACCGATTAATGGACCAAGTCATTCCATATGCATAAAACCTAATGTCTTGGCATATCTTAAATAAAGTAGATTATCTTGGCTATGTAGTGGGAGAAGGTACTTTGGACTCAAGCTGTGGATGAATTTCCCGTGCCAAAGACGCGCAAGCAGTTAAGAAGATTTCTAGGGATGACAGGGTGGTATCAGCAGGTATGTTGATATTTATTTAATTTCCAATTATGGAAAACCTTTTACTTTAGCGCTTCTAGCCCAAGTTGATGAGTCAGGAGGATGTGAAAGACCACTAGCATATATGTCGTAACTATATTGTTACCGAATTGGAATGTTTAGCAGACGTCTTAGCGATTAAGAAGTTTCGCATGTACATCGAAGGTCGTTAACGACCATGCAAGTCTTCGTCGGTTAATGAACCAAGCAGATCTGAGTGGCAGATTAGCGCGATGGGCAATTAAATTGCAAGGGATTTCCTTCGATATTGATTATCGAAAAGGTAGTGACAATTTCGTAGCTGATGCGCTTTCATGATGTTACGGGTGCCGACGATATTGAGAGACAACTATCAGAAATTGAATACCCCTGATGTTAAAGTCATAGATAAGTTTATGTATGTGTGGGATCAGTAATGATGATTGTTGGAAACTGTCTGTTCCAGAATTCAATCGTTTAACACACGATCAGCCTTCGTCTCATTCAAGTCATTGTGGCGTAGCCGAATGCTTGGAGCGATTTCGGCGAAGATTCTTTTGGCCGAAAGTGGTGGTTGATTTACGTAGCTATTTAGGCAAATGTGATATATGCAAGACAACCAAGTATCCTACCTGTGCTTTAAAACCGCCTATGGGTAGTCAAGTGTCTAGCGAGAGACCCTTTCAAAGATTATATATTGATTTTATCGGACCTTTTCCGCGTACGAAAAAAGGAAACATTGGAAACATTTCATTGTACTTCTGATTTTTCTACTTTCATTTCACAATTTAGTATTGAGCACATACGCACCGGAGCTTATGCCTCTCAGTCAAACGCACCAGAAAGGGTAAATCGGTTCATAAACGCAGCTCTAAGTGCCTAAATTCGTACTGACCAGACAAAATGGGATGTATACTTCCCCAGTGTCAATTGTGAATTACGCAATTCCATTCATCAGTCGGTTGGGACGTCACCTTATCGTATAGTGAGTGCCCTTGCACCTCATCGTATTTCTTTTTCTTGGCCGTTAATAATTGATGAATTTGTTTTTATGAACGTTTCCCGCTGAATTCGGATCTTAATGCTTGCTTAAACGTTTCCCAATCATTAACTTTGGTTTGACTGTGCAAAAATAATTTGGCTGCACCTTTGACTAGCTGTCTACTATAAATTAATTTTTGTATGTCATTCCACTTTACTGTTACCGCATTGAGTTCGAAATCATCAAGCCATATCCCATAGTGTGAATGTCGAAGCTGTTGTCTGATTATTTATCGGTGCCATCTCGCAAACTTTTGCGTCTTCGTAAGACAAATCGTCACTGCTTAAGCCGTTGTCCTCTAGATTGTAAAAATTAATTTGCCTTTTTTAAGATATTTCTTAAGACCTGAATTTGGTAAGGCTAATAATTTCAATTTTTCTTAAAGTTCTGTCACTGAAAGACAAGTGATCTCTTCTAGAAGCATAATTTAAAGACAGCCTTCTTCGAAGCGTGCTTCTTTTCGCCCTTTGTTCCTCCAGAAAAAAAAAAATTCGTATCTGCCGTCTCACTCAGTAGTTCACACCGCGTTGACTCGCAAAATGAACACACTCAGTTCTTGTCGGTTGTCTTCTCTCGTCGTTTTTCCTCTCGTCTTCGTTCTTCTTTACGCTGTTATCCTCACGTCTGCTGTTTTTACCGATTTCTTCAACGAAAAAAGTATTCCTCAGCAACGTTTCTATGAAGCTTAAGACGCACAGTTTGTTTTTTTTTTCGAATTTCACCATTCAGCATTTCACCGGCCGCAGCGAACGCGGCAATAAGAATTGTGGCAGAGTGGATAAAGGAGGCGAGCTTGGAACTTGCAGGCCATAAGACGGAGGCCATACTCATTACAAGCCGCAAAGTAATAGAGTACATCCAGGTGCAAGTCAACAACGATGTTGTGAAATCCAAGGAGTCTATAAAATACCTGGGAGTCAGGTTGGACAATAGACTCAGCTTCCGGACGCACGTATAGTACGTCAGCCAGAGAGCAGCTAGAATGCAAGGTGCCCTATCGCGCACGCTGCCCAATGTGGGGGGTCCTAAGCCAGCGAGGCGGCAATTGCTGGCGAGAGTGGTAGCCTCCGTACTGCTGTACGCGGCACCCATATGGGCAACGGCTGTGTCCAACAAAAAAGGTCTTAAAAAGAAGCTCTCGGCACCTTACAGGCTGAGCGCCCTCCAAGTGATCTCCGGCTTCCGCACGGTCTCGGAAGATGCAGCACTGGTCCTAGCAGGAATGGTGCCAGTTGACCTGCTAGCGCTTGAGATGAAGGAGATCCGAAATAGAAGGATAGCTGCGCCGGACGCCATGGCTACCATCCGAAGCTCAGCAAGAGCATCGACGGTGGACGCCTGGCAGTATAGATGGAGGACGGCGAGCAAAGGAAGATGGACACACCGGCTAATCCCCAACGTAGAGGATTGGATCGGGAGAAACGTAGGTGGGTTGGACTTCCATTTAACACAGTTTCTTTCAGGGCACGGCGGCTACAGGAGCTACCTACACAGGTTCAGGCACGAGGACACCCCGCAGTGCCCGACATGCCCGGACGCCATCGAGGATCCGGAACATGTGCTCTACCATTGTTCGAGATATAGGAGATATAGGGGAGTGTCTGGCTCAGTGCCCCCACCGGAGAACTTGGTAGAACACATGACGGAGTCTCCGTCGCACTGGAGAGATGTCCGCCAGCGCATACAGAGGGATCTGAGATTATGCGAAACTGAGCGGCGAGTGACGGAGAGTGCCTAGTTAGGCAACCCACCCCGGTGAAGTAATACTTTGCGGTGATTCCGCCGGGCGTGGGGGTGTGTGTGGGGGGTGAGTTTAGTACGTAAGCATTGACGCTGTCTTTGAATCGTGCATGCAGGGGGCTCGGGCCCTTGTATCTTTAGAAGAATCTCACCTCCGAGGCGCACCAAAAAAAAAAAAAAAAACCTCGTCGTCATCAGGCCTGCTGACATCGATGGAATATGAAAGAGTACGGCCTAGCCGACAAGCAATGCAAGTGTCCAATGGTCCAAATTAAGTGAATAAATAAATAAATAAAACAAAAAGTAAAAACTAAGAGAAAAATATAAAACGTATGTACGCACATACTGCATACTGCATACACAACTTCAATGTCTCATATCTCCGTTGTTTTTAAACCGATTTTAATAAAAATTTCACAGATTGTTATTATTTTGTTCATTATTTCAAATTAAATCTCAAAGTTTTCAAACTACAAGATTTTGTTGTTATCGATCACATGTGTATATCGAAAACGGGATGAGTTATCGAAAACAAACTTGTACTGCCTAGGGATTAGGCGAGCTTAAGTTTCAAATCTGGAGTATCTAACTTTTATAGTCTCTGAGATCGGAAGGGACGGACAGACGGACAGACAGACGGACATGGCTATATCGACCCGGCTGTTGATACTGATCAAGAATATATATACTTGATGGGGTCGGAGATGCTTACTTCTGCCTGTAACATACTTCTGCCCAAAACCATTATACCCTTTTTCCCATTTTTAATGGGATCAGGGTATAAAAAGAACCAAATGCGCATAACAAAACAGACAGCAGGCTCTAGTCGAGAAATCCCGACTAGACGGTACCCTGATCCCTATACTTTACGCCTACAGTCAGTGCATGCAATAATGTGTGTTTGTGTGTACGCGCATACTGCATACACAACTTGAATGTCCATATCTCCGATGTTTCTTAACCGATTTTAATAAACATTTCACAGGTTGTCATATTTTGTGTATTAATTCAAGTGCCATCTCAAAGATTTCCAAATTCAAGATTTTGTTGTTATCGATCACATGTGTATATCGAAAACAGGAAAAGTTATCGAAAATTTTACTGCCTAGG